>REGO01001574.1:52267-65997 GCA_010120015.1 Rhombomys opimus | reverse complement strand
CCGCCCACCAGGTGCAGAGCAGTACAGCAGTTGCTGTTCCAGAGCAAAGTCAGCTTCATCCGGATCTGCTCCAAAAAGAGGAAATGAGTCGCTCTGGCACGGTGTGGAAACGCAATAAATACCCTAGACTTAATGGTGTCATGTTCCCCCTTTCCTTTCGACTTCCTGAGGACGCTGTTCAAGAGCATCTTCCCATAGACCTGGCTTGGTTATCCCGGGAACCCTCCGCGCCCCGCGGACTCCTCTCCCTCGTCCCCCGCGGAGCTCCCCGGGTCTCTCGGGCTCCTCGGATCAGGCTTCATCCCCGGTAGCCACAGCCTGTCCTGGTTCTGGCTGTGCAGCACCGGCTCCTCCACCTGAGCCAGCAGCTCCCAGATGGAGTAGATGTTGGGTGACCTGTTGGCAAGGCCGCCGGCGGGGCAGAGGGGAGCGTCTTCCTCTATTTCTATTTAAATTGTCAAATAGTTGGCGGCTTCAGAGCTTCCCGGTTCCTCAGGCAGGAGCCTGGTGTGAACCAACAGCTAATTACAGGAGCCTCATCCTGCACAGGACTGAGGTTCATGGTCCAGAGAGTCCTAAGTCTGCATTTAACCTGGCGTTAACGTCCAGTTAACCTTGGGTTGACTTGTGTTAACCTTTCTGTTTTGTTGTCTCGTTCATCCTTTCTTTCTTTTCCTCTTCCTCCACTTCTTTTCTTCTTCCTCTTCTATCTCTTCCTCTTATTCTTCCTCATCCTCTTGCTCTTCTTCCTCTTCTTCCACTTCTTTCTCCTCCTCTTCCTATTCCTGTTCTTCCTCTTTTTCTTCTTCTTTTTCTTCTTCTTCTTCTCCATCTTCCTCTTCCTCTTCTTCCTGTTGCTCTTCATTTCTTCTTCCTCTTCCACTTCCTCATCCTCTTCCTCTTACTGTTCTTCCTCTTCTTCCTTTCTTCCTCTTCTACCTCATCCTCTTCTCCTTCCTCTTTTTCCTCTTTCCCTTCCCCTTCTTCCTCTACCACTTCTACTTCCTCTTCTTCTCCTTCCTCTTCTAGATCTTCCTCTTTGTCTTTTTCTTCTTCCTGTTCTTTCTGTTCTTCTTCATCTATTTCCTCTGCTTCCTCTTCCTCTTTGGTTTCTACTTTGTCTTCATCTTCTTCCTCTTCCTCATCCTCTTCCTCTTCTTCCTCCACTTCTTATTCTTCCTCTTTTTCCTCTTTACTTCCTCTCCCTCTTCCTTTTCCTCTTCCTCATCCTCTTCCTCTTCATCCTCTTCCTCTTTTTCCTCATCTTGATCTTCTTCTTCCTCTCCTGTTTCCTCTTTGTGCTCTTCCTCTTCCAATTCCCATTCCTGTTCTTCCACTTCTTCCTCTTATTCCTCTTCCTCTTCTTCTACTACTTCCTCTTCTTTCTTATTGTTCCTCTTCTCCTTCCTCTTCCTTTCTGCTTCTTCCTCATCCTCTTCTTTCCCTCTTCTTTTTCTTCTTCCTCTTCTTCCACAAACTTCTTCTTATTGCTCTTCTTCCTCCTCTTCATCTTCCTTCTCTTCCTTCCATTCTTCCTCTTCCTCATCCTCTTCATCCTCTTCCTCTCCAACCTCTTCTTCCTCTTCCTTGTCCTCTTCCTCCTCTTCTTTCTTATTCTTTTTTTCTCCCTCTTCCACTTCATCTTCCTCTTTTTTATCCTCTTCCTCTTCTTACTATTCCTTTTCATCTTCTTCTTCCTCTTCTTCATCCTTGTACTCTTCCACTTCTTCTATTTCTTTCTTCTTATTCTTCCCTTTATTTTTCTTATTCCTCTTCTGCTTTTTCTCTCTCTTCCTCTTCTTCCTCTTCCTTTCCCTTTTTCTCTTCCTCTACTTCCTCTTTTCTTCCTCTTCTTTCTTTTCTTCTTTCTCTTCTTCCTCCCCTTGTTTTTCTCCTTCCTCTTCTTTCTCTTCCCCATTCTTGTTCTCTTCTTCTACTTCTTCCTCTTCTTTTTTTCTTCTTTCTTATTTTTCCTCTTCTCTCCTTTTTCCTTTTCATCTTCTGCTTCTTTCTCTTCCTCTTCTTCCTTTTTTCCTCTTCCTTCCTATTACTCTTCTTCCTTTTCCTAGTCACCTTCTTCCTTCTCTTCCTCTTCTTCCTCTTTCTCATCCTTTTATGATTCCACTTCTACATCTTCATCTTCTTTTTCTTCCTTCTTACTCCTCTTCTTCTTACTATTCTTTTTCCTCTTACTCTTTTTCCTCTTTCTCTTCTTCCTCTTCTTTCTCTTCCTCATCCTCTTCCTCTTCTACTATTTCTTCCTCTTCTTCTTTTCTTCTTCCACTTCCTCTTCTCCCTCATTTTCCTCTTCCTCATACTTGTCCTCTTCCTTTTCTTCTAGTCCTTCCTCTCATTCTTCTTTCTCTTCTTTTTCCTCTTTGTCTTCTGCTTCTTCCTCTTCCTCTTCTTCCTCTTTTCTTAATCTTCTTCCTCGTCATCCTTTTCTTCCTCTTCTTTTTTCTTCTTTCTGTTTTCCTTTCATTCTTCCTCTCCTTACTATTCTTCCACTTCCTCTTCTTCCTCTTCTTTCCTCCTCTTTTTCCTCTTCATCATCCTTTTCCTCTCTGACTTCTTACTCTTGTTTTCTTTTTTTCTTCTCATGCTTCCTCTTCTTTTTCCTCTTCCTCTTCTGCTTTTTTCTCTTCCTCTTCCTCATTCTCTTCCTCCTCTTCTATGTCTTCCTCTTCTTTTTTCTTCTTCCTCCTCTTCCTTTTCTTCTTCCTCTTCTTCCTTTCCTCTTCTTTCTCTTCCTCTCCCTCATCCTCATCCTCTTCCTCTACTTCTTCCTTTCCTTCTTTTTTCTTCTTATAGTTCCTCTTCTTCCTCTTCTTTTTCCTCTTCCTCTTCTGCTTCTTCCTCTTCTTCTTCTTCCTCTTCTTCCTCCCTTTCCTCTTTTTTTCTTTTTCTTCTCCTTCCTCTTCTTCCTCTTCTACTTCTTCTCTCTATTCCTCCTCTTCTTCCTCTTCCTCATCCTCTTCCTCTTCATCTACTTATTCCTCTTCTCCTTTTTGTCTTCTTTCTCTTCCTCTTCTTCTCTCTCTTCTTCCTCTCCCTCTTCCTCATCCTCTTTTTCTTCTACTGCTTCCTTTTCTTCTTCTTCTTCTTTTTCTGCTTCTTTTTCCTCTTTACTTTCTCTTCTTCCTCTTCCTCTTTGTCTTCCTCATCCTCATTCTCTTCCTCTTTTACTTCTTCTCTTCTTTTTTCTTCTTTCTTTTTATTCTTCCTCTTCTCTTTCCTCTTCTTCCTCTTCCTCTTCTTCCTCTTTTTTCCCTTTTTTTCTCTTTTTCTTCTCCTTATTCCTCTACTTCTCCTTCTTCCTCTTCTTTCTCTTCATCCTCATCTTCTTTCTTTTCTTCTTCCTTTTTATCCTCTTCCTCTTCTTTTTCTTCTTCTTCCCCTTCCTCTCCTTCTTCCTTTTCCTTTTTCATTTCCTCTTACTCTTCCTCTACTTCCTCTTCTCCCTCTTTTTTTTCTCTTCTTCCTCTTTCTCTCCAACCTCTTCCTCTTCTTCCTGTTCCTTGTACTCTTTCTCTTCTTTTTTCTTCCTCTTCTTCCTCTTTTCTACCTCTTCTTATTCCTCTTCTTCTCCTTCTCTTCCTCTTCTTCCTCTTCCTCTCCAACCTCTTCTTCCTCTTCCTTTACTTCCTCTTCCTGTTTTTTCTTTTCTTCCTATTTCTCTTCTTCCTCTTTTCCCTAATCTTCCACTTACTCTTTTTTCTCCACATTCTTTCTTCATCTTCCTCTTCTTCCTCTACTTTCTCTTCTTCCTCTTCCTCTCTGATCTCTTCTTCCTCATCCTCTTCCTCATCTTCTTTCTCCCTCTTCTTCTTTCTTATTCTTCTTCTTTTACCTCTTCCCCTTCCTCTACTTTCTCTTCCTTTTTTCTTTCTCTTCCTCTTCTCCTCTTTGTCTTCCTCTTCTTCCTCTTCTTGTTCCTGCTCTTCCTCTTTTTCTCCTTCTTCTTCCTTTTTTCCTTCTTCCTCTTTTCTTTGTCTTCCTCTTCTTCTTGTTCCTGTTTTTCCTCCTCTTCCTCTTCTTCTTCCTCTTCTTCCTATTCTTCTTCTGATTCCTCTTCTTCCTCTGCTTTCTTTTCTTCCTCTTCCTCCTCATCTCCTCTTTTTTGTTTCTTCCTCCTCATCTTCTTCCTCTTCATCTTCTTCCTCTATTTCTTCTACTTCCTCTTCTTCCTCTTCCTCTACTTACTCTCCTTTGTCTTTTTCCTATTCTTTCTTTTCTTCTTCCTCTTTATCTTCTTCCTCTACTTCTACTTCCTCTTTCTCTACTTACTCTTCTTTGTCTTTTTCCTCCAGAGTCGTCTGTGTAAACATAAAATGTGCTATGTAAGCATAAAATTATGTTATCAGACAGGAGATGGGAATCAGCTTCCTGGAAGTCACTGGCAAAACATGTTTCCTCTGGCCATCTAAGCCAAAAGACGTATTCTGAGAGTTCCACGCTTACTCAGTTGCAAGATTGGATTGATGAGCTTTTTTGCTGTTTCTCTATGATTCTTGGAACAGCACAGTTAACTATTCAAGGAAACACATTTCTAATAGATTACTAAAAGCTTTAGCAAATAAGAATAGAAGGAAAATAAAATCTTAGAAAAAGTAATGAGTCAGATTTAGTATCAGAAATTCCAAATTCAGTATCAGAAAATCCAAACATTGTAGGTAATAAAAGAGTAAGAGCTTTACACAGGTGTTTATGGTAAGGCAGAAAGAAGATAGGCAAACATAGGAGGTCAGAGAGTTTTATATTATACTATGAGTTTTACGGACAGGCTAGTTCAAGCATCTTATCTCTAAGGAAAGATTGTAAATGCTTAGCAAGACAAACAGGTGGAATTCTCTTGAGTGCTTATCTCTAGGGGGTTGTAAATCTTTAGCCAACTTAGCTATTAACAGCCCCTACCTAATAACAATAAACTATGTAAACAAACCACAAGTTTAATAACCCCTGGCCCTCCAATCACTAAATTAGCAGCAATAACGCTAGTTCTATGTTTGCTCTGCTAAGAGGCTTTCAGGCCAAGATTTTTGTAAGACACTGCCTTTCAGTTAAAATATAAACTTTGTAAATGTTCCGGGAAATATGTCAACTTCAGGTGTTTCTGTATGTAATCACCATATAAGTGTTGGCTTGACTTCAGTAAAGCACAGCAGATCCAAACCAACACTACTTGGCGTGGCCTCTGTCATTTTGCCTATCTCTGCTTAACCTGATATCCGAACGCCTGATTTTCCCACCTTTGTGGCGCCCGGGCTGGGCTGGTCCCAGGCATTTTCCTATTCTTTATTTTCTTCTTCCTCTTTTCTTCCCCTTCTTCCTCTTCCTCTTCTTCCTGTTCTTCTTCTTTCTCTTCTTCTTCTTCCTTTTCCTGTTCCTCTATTTCTTCTTCTTCCTCTCCCTTGTGCTTGTACTCATTCTCTTCTTCTACTTCTTCCTCTTCTTGTGTTCTTTCTTCTTCTCTTCTTCTTCCTCTTCTTCTCCGTCTTCCTCTTTTCCTCTTCTTTCACTTCCTTCTCTTTTCCTTCTCCTTTTCATCTTTTCCCTCCTCTTCCTCTTCATCCTCTTCCCCTTTTTCCTATTCCTCTTCTTCCTCTTTTTTCCTTTTCCTCCTCTTCCTCCTTCTCTTCTTCTTCTTCTTCTTCTTCTTCTTCTTCTTCTTCTTCTTCTTCTTCTCTTCTTCTCCAAAAGGTTTCTGTTAGTGATTAGGCAGCCTGATTCTTCGTTGTTGAGTAACCTATGTGCCCCCACCCAGGTACACTCAGGAGCTATAAATAGCTATTAATAGCTGTGCAGGATCCTCTTACTTCTCTGTCTTGAGCTATCTTGCTCTCTTGCTCTCATACTCTCTTCCTTTTCTCTGTTGGGGTGCCCTCTCCCCTCTGCCATCATCTATCTATCTATCTATCTATCTATCTATCTATCTATCTATCTATCCCTAATCTTTTCCTCTCTCCATCTCCATCCAATAAACCTTTTTAATATAATATATGTTGTGCACATCATCATTTCAGTTTCTCTAGCATATTAGCCCTGGTTGTCCTGGATCTCTCTTTGTAGACCAGGCTGCAAGTGCTGGGATCTGAGACTCCTGGGCTGCTAGCAGTTGCTCTTGAGGGTTTTCCTGCCTTCAAGGTCTTTAACTGGCGGAGACAATGAACCAGATCAAGACATTCTTAGGCTGAATCAATACTAGGTGAGTTTTAAACTTGAGAGTCAGTATCTTGATGCTGAAACTGTGTTTTGTTTGGTTTTCTGAGTGAGCTCCTTGGTGGCTGCCAGCACAGTGCAGGACATTTGTGGCTTGGGTGCCTGGAACAGACTAGTCCATGATGAGCACTGATTGGCTCACTCTCTCACCTTTCTAACCAGAACAGAAGGTTAGAAGAGAAGGGTAATCCCCATCCCCTGCCTCCGCTAAGTGGCTCACCAGAACCTCTCTCATATTTGAAAAGCTGTGTGTGTGCACACCTGCAGGCACAAACAGAGACACAAAACAACTGGGTTTGTGTCAAAAAGATAAATAGCCCATCCCCTGGAGGAGCGCAGACCCCGCCCTGATCACCAGCAGCAGGGGTGGAGGAGGAAGTTGGCTCTCTCTTTTCCTGCTGGACCACAGTCTGTAATGCATTGTAATAAATTACCTTTCTATCTGTCTATCTGTCTGCTGTCCATATCTATATATGAATATAGATTTACTCTATAAGTTCTGTTCCTCTAGAGAACCCTAATACAGGGCTGCCCCTTGAATGTGTGGGGGCCAGAGAAAAGCTTTTGAGGACTTTGGTCTCTCCTGCCACCAAGCTTCTATCTTGTTTCTATTTGTCTGTCTTAGTCTCTGAAGCTTCAACTAAGAGTTCCTAAGCAGGTTTTACCTACAACTGAACATTTCCCAAATGAAGTAATTTCCTCTAGTAAAGAAACTGAAGTGTAGCCAAGCATGGCAGCACGTGATTATTTAATCCCAGCATTCTGGGAGGCAGAGGCAGGGAAACAGCTGTGATTTCAAGGCCATCCTCCTCTACAAATCAAATCCAGAACAGCCAAGGCTACACAGAGAAACCCAGTGTCCAGGTGGGGGGAATTGAGGTGTTGGGTGTCAGTGGGCATAAGGCAGTTAAGCAGTCTTTATTTTTTAATGGAAAGTCCTCTTTCTTTAATTGGTGTCAGTTCTGTTTGAATGGAGAGGTGGGGCAAATGTCGGTTCATCGCCTGAAAGTGAAGCTTTGCAGGGCGGTGCCTCAGTCATCCTTAGACAGCGCTGCACACTTGGTACTCACCACACGCTGCTAGGAGACAGATGTTAGCTGGGTCCTGGGCTCTCACATCTTAGCCCTCTACAGCTCTAAACACTGAGAAACACAGCTGGAGACAAAGTGTCTTAACCCCCAACCTGGGGAAACAGAACCCGCAGCCTGATGCGCGCCCTGGGCCACACCAGCTGTCCTCCTTTGTTGGTGCTGGTGCAGTAGACCTGAATGATGCTGACCCGTCTCCCCTTGGGGAAAACAGGCAAGACTGCACAGAGCATCAAAGTTCACATAAGACTTCCATTTTATGTCTGCTGATTTATTGGCATGGAGGGGGCACCATGAGTCATGTAAACTCCTCAGCTGTCGGGAATCAGCTCCTCCTTCCACCATGTGGCTCTCAGTGATGGGTTTCACATGGTCAGGCTTAGTGCCAGGAGCCTTTCCCCACTGAGCCATCCCGGCTTCCTGACTTGGGGTCTGTGTCACTGGGTGTGCTCCAGGACAGTCACAGCACCGTGGCCACCGCTGATGTGTCAGCCCCCTGCAACCATTTTCCTCAGTTCCCCTCTGTCTCTCCCTCCTCCCCTCCACTCCACTGCCCATCACCTCCCCTCCAGCCCTTTACCTCCTCAGACAGTTCACCTCCCAAAGACAGCTGCCAGCTGCTTCAGATGTCTTAGGAATTTGTTCAGTTTCTTAAAGTTTTCCTTATTTATTACGTATACAATGTTCTGTCTCATGTATACCTGCATGAAGGCACCAGATCTCCTTGTAGATGGCTCTGAACCACCACATTTGATCAAATAGGTATTATTGTTTTTAAAATGTTTTACTACAATGTCTCCAATTAGCAGTAAATAAGGAGGATTAACACATGCCAAAACAGAAGTATACTTGATTAATTCAGCAAAGCTACTTGAATTCCCAGGAAGAATGCCTGAATTTCCCAAGGCAGCCCCCAATTTCCACACATAGGTTTGCCAATTTTTAATTGATGTCCTCCAAAGTCCAGCACTAACAGCCTTTTCTAAAACAAGGGAATTTTAACTGCCTTAATCAGAAGCCAAGTTCTTTATAACCTTAACGATAGACCAGTCCATGGCTGTAAATGCAGGGTCATTGTCCCAGGAGTGAATGGTGGGCATTTCTCCGATGCATCTTGTCCAAGGAAGATCTTGTCCAGGGTCATTGTTGAGGACAAGTGCGTTGATCCCCTTTCTCACAGGGTGGGTAACTCATTGAAGATGTAAGACTGTCATTCTTAACTCCTGCAGGGAGGGACAATAATATCCCTCCAATGTTCCACTTTGCCTGGTTGCAAAGGGAGGCTTGAACTGTCACCCCAGCTTTAGAGTAGTAGGCATTCCGACCTTTGACCTGGACAGGGGAGGCTGGTAAGCAGTCCTGACGAATACTCTCACTGGTAAAGCAAAGAGGACGATCTCTTCCTATTCCTGAAAAGTTAAGAGTCTGTTTTACTTGCATTCCTTCAAAAGCAGGAAAACCCAGCAACAAAGTGTTGTTGACATAGCAAGGACATCTGGATCATCCCAGGAAACTGGATGTCGTAGAGGTGGATTAGGAACGTATGCCCAATAAACAGTCATCTTGACTGGAGGGGTCTTCATTGACATCATTATCATTGTCAGGAGAAAGCCCTCATCCACTTGTCACACTAGGCATTCCAGTAGCCATCGAGCCACATCATTTCCCTGCAGAAAAAAACACAGACAGATCCTCGTCCCCATATGAGTACAGGGTCAGGTCCATGCCAGTGATTTGTTAAAGGATACCTCCATTTTACTTTAGCAAAAGTTTTCTTGGTTTCTGAATCCCAAAATCTATCCACTGCAGATTTACCATACTTATCCAAATTTTAAAAATTCAGAATGAAAAGAACATGATTAAGATGATTCTTAGGTGTCCAGGGGAGTAGTTCCCCCTTCTTTGTTTTTTGCAAATAAATCTTAATTGTTTGGTGGGCATGCGCCACCATGTCTTGACCTTGAGGATTGTAAGGTATTCCACTTATATGAGAAATTTGAAACTGTTGACAAAATCTTTTTTTTGAAGTTGATCAAATATGCCCATGATTTTTTATTTCAAGTTTTTTTAGTTCTTTTTTATTTTATTATTATTTTTTTTACACTTGATTCACTTGACAAAATCTTTTAAAAGATTTGCTAGTATACTTTGTTTTATTGTCAGTTTTAAATTGTTTTGGAACTCTCAGAACATTAAAAGCCTGTTGACAATGAGCAATAACATTATTTGTAGCCTCTCCTGGTTGAGGAGTGGCAAAAATAAATCCAGAATAGGTATCTATGCAAACATGTACATATTTTAATTTTTAAAATTTAGAAATGAGTAATATTTATTTGCCAAAATTGATTTAAAACCAATTCTTTAGGATTGACTCCTAAATGAGGAACAGGCTGAAACTGAAGACAAGCCTTGACTATACTATGGGCCTGTTCCTTAGTCAACCCATTTTTAAGTCTCAAGGTTTGATTATTGAGATGATGCATATTATGGGCATCCTGGGCTCTTTCCAACTGTGAATAATAAAATAAACTTTGGTGGCTTTATCTGCCAATGTACTTCCTTCACACAGGGGTCCTGGCAAATAAGAATGAGCCCTCAAATGTCCTATACAAAAGGGAAAAGTTCTTTCTTGTATCAAATTTTGAATTTGTAAAAATAAAACTCCAGCAGGAGAAGATGTCTGAATTTGACCTGCAGTCTCTAACTGCAAGGACTGAGCAATACATGAACTGTCTGTAAAAATATTTAAAGGCTGCTTATTAAAACTCTGAAACACAGCCAATACTGCAGGCAACTGCTATTTGCACAGATGTACTAGACACTTGAAAAGATACTATTTTTTCTTTATAAGCATAGCAGCAACACCAGATGATGAACCATCAGTAAATACCGTTAAATCATCAACAATTGGATTTACTTTTGTTTTGAATGGAAAAACTATAGGTTGCACCTTTAAAGACTGAATTAATTTGTGTCTGGGGTAATGATTTTTTAATTTTTCCAAATAATTGGCACAAGCAGGGGGCCAATCATCTGTATGAGCATACAGCCATTCCTGATGTTCCTTAGAGTAAGGTTGATAAATAATATCAGACTCTTTTTAAAAATATTTTTTATCTTTTTAAATAGATTAATTTAGCCACGGCAGAATAATATAGATAAATAACCTTAGAAAAAGAAGAAGAAGGCAAATGTAACCACATAATAGGTGCCTCTTGCCAAAACAATGCTGTAGGAGTGAATTTGGTACAACAAATTAAATATTCAAGGGGTTTTTAATAATCTAAATAAGTAACAAATTGATCATCTATAGCCTGTTGAACAATTTTTAAAGCCTGGCGCACATCAGGAGTTAAAGCTCTGGGAGATGTTGGAGAGGTGTCTCCTTTCAGAACATCAAATAAAGGTTTAAGCTCTCCAGTGGTAAGTTTTAAATAAGGCCAAAGCCAATTGATATCACCTAACAGTTTTTGAAATTCATTTAATGTATTTAAATTGTCTATCCTAATCTGAAATTTTTGATGTGTAATTTGAATTGGATATAATTTAAATTCCAAATAAGAATATGGATGTTCTTTGCACTTTTTTAGGAGCTATTTGCAAACCATAATTTTGTAAACTTTCTTGCATATGATAACACTCGAAATCATCTGAACCAGCAATCAAAATATCATCCATATAATGGACACTATACATTTGTGGCCATTTTTCTCTAACCTTTTTTAAAGCTTGGGTGACAAACTTTTGGCACAAGGTGGGGCTATTGGCCATCCCCTGAGGCAAGAGAGGGCAATGATATCTTTTTATGGGTTCTTTAAAATTTACCAAAGGCACACTAAAAGCAAATCTATGGCAATCCTTAGGATGAAGAGGAAGAGTAAAGAAAGTCTTTAAATCTATTATTATTTTAAATGTTCCTTTGGGAACAGCTACAGGTGAAGGCAACCCTGGTTGTAAAGCTCCCATGAGCTCCATAGTTTCATTATCTTTTTTAAAATCTTGTAACAATCTCCATTTTTCTGAATTTTTTTTATGACAAAGATAGGAGTATTCCAGGGGGAAGTTGACTCAACTATATGTCCAGCAGCCAGTTGTTCTTGCAAAAGCAACTGAGCAACTCACATTTTTTTTAGAGGTTAAAGGCCACTGATCCAACCATACAGGATCATCAAACTTCCAGTTAATTCCATCTGCATGCAGTGCAGGCCATTCAGTGACCCACATTAAAAATACCCTAATCCTTTAGTTTCATCATTTCCTTGTACCTCAACAGGTTGGACTCTGCCCTATCTATCTTTCCCCAAACCTTGTTCTGAGAGATAGCCTGATTTTATCATCTGAGAAGTCACAATTTCATTAGGATTGCACATCATAATTTCTATTTGTCCAAGACTATCCCTTCCCCACAAATTAATGGGCAGATTATTAACAATGTATGGCTGGCAAGTACCTTTATTTCCCTCCTTATCCTGCCAAACTATCAATTCTGTACTTTGCTCAGAATTTTGCGATTGTCCTATTCCCTTCAAATGAGTCAGAGTAAGTTGTTTAGGTCAACTAGGCAGCCAATGATGTCCTGCTATAATTCTAACACCTGCTCCAGTATCCATCAAACCACCAAATTGTTTTTCATTAAGCCAGAGTGTTAACTGAGGTCTATCTCTAGTAATAGGTTGTACCCAATTAACATCTGAAGAGCCAAAACCTCTGGTGCCTCTGGCAGGACCAACAGCTTTATTTTGCAAATTAGGCATATGAATTAGAACTGTTTGTGCTATTCTTTGATCATTCTGGATTACAGTGATTCATCTAGGTGAACTTACCATAACTTTAATTTCTCCAGTATAATCATTATCCATAATGCCAGAAAAAACTTGCAATCTTTTCATGGTACACCTCCTCCTTATAATCAATCCCATCATCCCTTTAGGCAAAGGACCAAACACTCCAGTAGGGAGAGCTTGAACTCCCATCTCAGGGGTTAGCACTGTGTGGGTGGAGGAACTGAGGTCCAATCCTGTGTTTCCTGGGGTTGCTCTGACAAGTTGTAAAATGGATTTGAGGAACAAACTTCATGGCCCCATAAATTTGTTTGCTGGGTCTGGGGGCCAGGAGACCCCCCATTCGTGGGGAGGATTCAGAACTGCAGCATTTGGGTGAGCTCTGAGAGGCATGTTTGGCCTTGACTTATCTCATCTTTCACCCCAGCCAGCTGGAGCTCTCATTGCCTTCCCTGTTGTGATTGTAGCCTTTGTCCTTTTTCTTTTGGTTATTAATGCTGGTCGGGGAGTGTTGGAGGAGGTACAGGACAGCATGTCAGAAACAGAACGTGATAAAAGATTAGGGGCCCCAATGGGCAAAAATAGAGACGTCTCTAAGAAAAAAGGCCCTTCTGTGGGCGTTAAAGCCGCAGAAGCGAAAGATAAGGGAAAGGACGCCCTGGGAGAGAAACGTAGAAGAGAAAAGGAACAATCTAAAAAGGAGTCTCTCTATCCGATAAAAAAACTAGAGGCTTTAGAAATTGACAATTCTGAGTCTGAGGAGTTAAGTCCCTCCAAGGAGTCAGACTTAGAGGAGGAAGCAGCCCGCTATGAGGAAGAACGATACCACCCGGATGGGCGGCCATTACTGTTGTATCAGAAGCAGAGTGGTATAAGGAACAGGAACAGCACACTTTCTTAGCCGGCTGCTCCCGTGGTACCTAGTACTTCTCCACCCTACACCGGGAGGCACTGTCCTGATTCCTTCTTGTCAACAAAAGATAGACACAAAATTTTTCAGACTTTTCCAGTATTTGAAGATGCAGAGGGAGGCCGTGTCCACGTGCCTATAGATTACCCTCTAGTCAAGGAACTGGCAGAGTCAGTTAATAAGTACGGGGTGGATGCTAATTTTACAATTATGCAGCTTGAGAGGCTAGGCTCTGCAGCAATGACCCCAAATGATTGGCAGACTGTAGTGAAAGCTGCCCTCCCCAACATGGGAGTGTATTTGGAATGGAAAGCTTTATGGCATGATGCCTGTCAATCCCAAGCTAGGGCTAATGCTAATGCAGAAGACAATCAACAACACTGGACCTTTGAGCTACTAACAGGACAAGGTCCACATGTTCAGCAACAGACAGATTATGATTGGGGAGCGTACGGCCAAATATCTGCTGCTGCTATTAAAGCATGGAAAGCCCTTTTGAAGAAGGGTGGGACCGAAGGTCACCTGACAAAGATTGTCCAGGGTCTTCAAGAGCCGTTTTCAGATTTTGTGGCCAGAATGACAGACGCAGCAGATAAAATATTTGGAGACCCGGAACGGGTCCGACCAATGATAGAACAACTGGTGTATGAGAATGCTTCACCAGAATGCAAGGCAGTCATTACCCCCAGAAGGAGCAAAGGGCTAACAGATTGGATAAAAGTTTGCTGAGGA
>REGO01001574.1:17635-30685 GCA_010120015.1 Rhombomys opimus | reverse complement strand
GGTTAGAGCAGTGAGGTTTAGTATTCGGTAAGGAGATTGGAGAACAATTTCAGTCAATTTCCTTGCCCCTAAATGAGTCCATTGATGCATTTGCGCTATTAGTCTCTTAGCATCTTCCTGTGGCAAAATGATCTTACCTTTGGAGTCAATCCATGCTCCCTTATTAGTATCGAATGTCCCTTGTTTTCTCTGTATTTGCTCCAGGTCATCCTCTGAGTATTTTAGCTGTTCCTTCTCTGGCAACTCAGCAGTTAATATCATTGGAACAGGACTTCCTCTAGCAGCTACTTTAGCCTCCTGATCAGCCATGTTATTTCCCTTTGCTGCCTTGGAATTTCCCTTCTGATGTCCCGGGCAGTGAATTATGCTTACCTTGGTGGGCAGTAGTAGGGCATTGAGCAAGGCCAAGATTTCATTTTTATTTTTATTTCTTTACCGGCTGACGTCAACAGGCCTCTCTGCTGGTAGATGGCCCCGTGCACATGGGCCGTAGCAAAGGCGTACCTGCTGGCAGTGTAGTGTTTATTTTTTGTCTTTTCCCAAAATTAATGCTTGAGTTAAGGCAATTAGTTCTGCCCGTTGAGCAGAGGTGCCTTCAGGCAGCGCTTGGGCCCATATTACCTTGTGTCCATCCACCACCACTGCTCCCGCTTTTCTTTTTCCATTTTCTAAAAAGCTACTCCCATCTGTGTAATATGTCACCTCTGCATCCGGCAGAGGCTGGTCTTTTAAGTCCTTTCGCCATCCCTGTTCTTCCGCCAACACCTGCAAGCAATCATGCTCTGGGGGTTGAATCTCTGGATCTGGTAACAGGGTGGCAGGGTTTAGCCCCGTTGCTGGGGCAAAAGTAATCCTGTCATTATTTAAAAGCAAAGTTTGGTAATGAGTCATGCAGGCATTTGTGAGCCGGCGATCAGGTGGCTGTCTGACAACACTCTCAAGGGCATGAGGGGCATAAACAGTAAGATCTTGTCCCAAGGTCAGCTTGTCAGCATCCTTTACCAATGCGGCGACTGCTGCTATTATCCGGAGGCAGGTCAGCCATCCTGACGCTACTGGATCAAGCTTTTTAGATAGATAAGCTACCGGTCTCTTCCAAGGTCCAATCTTTTGAGTTAACACCCTTTAGCCATCCCCTGGTTCTCGGCCACATAGAGATGAAAAGGTTTAGTGACATCAGGAAGTCCCAAGGCTGGAGCTGACATTAAAGCCTGTTTAATATTATCAAATGCAGCCTGTTCATCTTTTCCCCAGGAAAAAGAGTCATTGCCCTTTGTAAGGGCATACAGAGGGGCTGCCATTTCAGCGAACCCAGGAATCCATAATCGGCAAAACCCCGCTGTACCAAGGAATTCCCTCAGTTGTTTAGTATAGTTTGTGGAGGGGGAATATGAAACACAATCTCTTTTCTAGCCTCCGATAACCATCTTTTTCTTTCTTCTAGTATATACCCCAGGTAACTGACCTGTTTCCGACATATCTGGGCCTTCTTCGCTGATGCTCTATAGCCGAGTTCGCCCAATTCTTGTAACAGTTGGCCGGTGGCTTCGAGACAGGTTTTCCGACAATCTGCAGCTAGTAAGATGTCATCCACATACTGGAGAAGAGTTACCTGAGTATTTGTGGCCTGGAAGTGTGGTAGGAGAATTTTTAAATCCTTGGGGAAGTTGAGTCCATGTTAGTTGGCCCGAGACCCCGGAATCAGGATCTTTCCACTCAAAAGCGAAAATGTCTTGGCTGGCAGGGCTAAGCTGAAGACAAAAGAATGCATCTTTAAGGTCTAGAACAGTATACCAGACTCTGTCAGGGGGAAGGGAGCTCAGTAGGTTATACGGGTTGGGGACCGTTGGATGTAAGTCCATAACTTGTTTGTTAACTTCCCTCAGGTCTTGTACAGGCCGAAGATCGTTGCTCCCAGGCTTCCGGACTGGCAGTAATGGAGTATTCCAAGCAGATTGACATCTTTTCAAAACCCCTAGGTCAAGGAGTCGCTGTATATGAGGGCGAATCCCATCATGGGCTTCCTTAGACATTGGATACTGCCGCACTGCAACTGGAGCTGCCTGAGGTTTTAGCTCTATCTAGACTGGCGGTTGCTTTCTTGCTTTCCCTAAGCCAGCTGTTTCAGCCCAGGCCTCAGGGTATTTCTTCACCCACCAGTCACTGTCTTTTTTCCCCCTCTTTTAAATTTTCAAATAGCCGGTATTCATCTTCCAAGTGAATTGTAAGCACGTGAATAGGATCCCCTCTTTTATCTGTGACCTGTGGGCCTTCTGGGTTAAAATAGATGTGGGCTCCTATTTTGGTCAGGATATCTCGTCCCAGCAGTGGGTATGGGCAGTCAGGCATGACTAAGAACGAGTGGGATACCCAGCCCACTCCGAGGTCCACTGTTCTTCGGGTAGTCCATGAGTATTGCTTACATCCAGTGGCCCCTTGAACCCATGATTTTTTCTCTTTCTTAGCCCCTGAGTCTTGCAACAGAACTGAATGCTGAGCGCCAGGATCCACTAGAAAATGGACTGGCTTCCCCTCCACCTTGAGGGTTATCCTGGGCTCGGGGAGGGGAACCGAACCCCGTCCTCCCTAATCGCTGTCATTGTTCAAGGTTAGGACCCGGGTCCCCGCGGCTCGAGAATTCAGCTGTTTCTTATTCCTTTTGGGGCAATCTCTCATCCAGTGTCCCTTTTCCTTGCAGTAGGCAGACTGGTCCTTAGACAAAGGGCCCTTACGGTTGCCAGGAACTCTCTCCCTTTCAGTACGATTTTCCTGAACTGTGGTGGCCAGAATCTTAGTGAATTTTTTATCCTGCCTCTTGTCTCTCTTTCTCTCATCTCCTGTTCTTTCTCTTTCCTCTCTTCTTTTTCTTCTTCTGTTTCTCGACTATAGAAAACTTTCTCTGCCACTTGCACTAAATCCTTCAATGACTTATCCTGCAGACCTTCTAATTTCTGAAGTTTCCTACAAATATCCCTAGCTGACTGATCTATGAAAGATACAGCTACTGTTGCCTTGTGCTCATCATAGGGAGTAAACCGGCGGAATGCTTCCATCAGCCATTCCAAGTAGGCTGCAGGAGATTCCTCCGGCCCCTGGACCACCTCTCTTACCTTAGTCAAATTGGTGGGTCTTCGAGCAGCCCCATGGAGACCCGCCATTAGAGTCTGGCGATAGACCTTCAAGTGCTGCCTACCCTCTGGTGTATTGTAATCCCAGTTAGGACGAGAGAGAGGAAACCCATTATTAATCTCGTCGGGGAGAACTGTAGGCCTCCCATCCGCCCCCGGGACATTCTTTCTTGCTTCTAGAAGAACTCGTCCCCTCTCCTCGGTAGTCAGGAGTGTCTGTAAAAGCTGTTGGCAATCATCCCAAGTGGGCTGGTGAGAGAGAGAAAAGGACAGATTCAAACAAGTCAGTCAAGGCTTGGGGATTCTCAGAAAAAGGGGGATTGTGGGCCTTCCAGTTGTAGAGATCAGCTGAGGAAAAAGGCCAGTACTGAAAAGGTTGGTTCCCATCCCCATCTGGGAACCCATAGGCTCCTAATGGGCCACCGAGTCTGGCTGAGTTGCTCTGCGGCTTCGTGTTCCAGTTGCTGGGCCCCCTTCGTTCTGAGGGTCGGTTGGTGACTGCAGCGGGACCTCTGGCGGTTTTTGCTGGACCTAAAGCTCCTGGTGAAGGCCCTATAAGGGGACTAGAAAAACTGCATGCTAGCCCTGCCCTAGGCCCCGAGGGAGAACTGACAGCCTCCGGGAGACTGACAGGGGAAACGTCAGAGGTCTGGCAGGAGAACCGGCCAGGGAACTGGCAGGGGTAGGGGCAGTGGCTGGCGGATAAGGGGGCGGAAGGTCAAAAAGGAGGAGGTCTGCTTCTGGAGAAGTGAGCACTTTCTTTTTCTCCTCTTCCTTAACGGCACAAACAGTTGTCGACGACAGAGTCTCTGTGGGGAGAACAAAGGGGCGCACCCAGGGGGGTGGATGGCGAACAATGTCCTCCCAGGTTAGGACATAAGGATGGCCCCCCTGTGCTTGGAGGGTCTTAGCCTTAACAGCAAGGATCGTGTCAAGGTGAAAGGTGCCCTCCGGTGGCCATCCAACCTGAAAGGCAGGCCATTCCGAGGAACAAAAGGCGTGCCACTTTGTTTTTCTGACTTCCACTGAGAGGTTATGTGCCCTATATTTCACTTCTGAGAAGTGGTCAAGGGTGAGGGATAAGGGTGTAGTCACAGTCTGTCCCATAATGAAATCGTCCGTCAGAAAAGTCAGAGAGGGGGCTGGAGAGATGGCTCAGAGGTCAAGAGCACCGACTGCTCTTCCAGACAACCTGAGTTCAATTCCCAGCATGCAACATGGCAGCTCACAACTGTCTATAACTCCTCACACAGACATATACACAGTCAAACACCAAACATAAAATAAATTAAAAAAAAAAGAAAGAAAGAAAAGTCAGAGAGGGAACAACAACAGAGACAAAACAAAACAAAACAAACAAACAAACAAACAAAAAACCAGGCAAGCAATCAGACAAGGACGCCCTTGTGGGTGATACCACAGTGCCCTAAGGGAACTGCTTCCCGGCCGTTCTCTACGAAAATCAGACTTAGAGGGGAGGAGGACCACCTCCGATCCAACCTCTCAGCAGATGGAACTTGGAGCGTCCTACAGTTTCCTGCCACGCAATATTCTGACTCATCCGTCAATCGCAATGGCCTAATCAAACAACCAGGACGGTTCAGACAGGTGCCTAACCAGAACAAAACAGAATCTGCAGAAACCTGAAATCTAACAAACAAAATGACTGACCTGTTTCAGCCTGACCTCCGAGCCCGGTCTGGTGAGAGTGGGGGAAGGGCTGCGTTGGTTTCCCAGCAGACACACCACAAGCAAAACCTGCACTCCCGATGCAGGGACTCCAAACTGCTCCCTCCCCAAAGAGACTCACAGACCACGGTTCCATGCAAAAGCAAGAGGCAGTTTATTCTGATCGCGATGGGGGTCGCCCCTTCAAGGCAGGAGACGACCCCAAGCATACAAAGCACAGAGTTTTTATACCTAAAAGTCAGGCCACACATGTATCAGAAAAGATAGTCAGCAGAAAAGATAGCAGTTTTGCAGCTGGCAGCTTACAGCTTCTTCCAAGGGCAGTCCTTATCTTAAAATAAGCTCATCCTGTCTTCTGAGGAGGGCCATCTGGTCTGGCCTCTACTCAAGGTTTAGTAGCCCTAATTGTTTGACTGTTCTTCTTTCTAAGCTGGCTCTTATTCAAGGTCCAGTTGTTTTTCTTTCTAGTCTGGGAGGGTCCCATTTCTCACTGTGTCCCTGTGGAGCTCAGCCCATTGTCATCTGTGACCTGGTCACTCCTCAGCTCTGTCACCTCCTGGCTCTGTTTCCTTCATCCCTGTGAACCACATGCTGAGATCTGTGATCACAGGACACAGGGACGGCCAGAGCCTTGTCCTGTCCCAGGATTATTAACCCCAGGGCTGCTGTCCTGGCTGGGGCTCTTCATGTTGTCTTCCGTGTTTATTTCTTCTGTTTTTAGTTTGTATGGAGGACTAGGCCTGTCCTTGTTCCTGTCAGTGGTGTCTGTCTCATTGTCCTTTGGGATGCCCAAGTGTGACAGCAGTAGGAGGTGTTTTTCCTGTTGTTGTCCCCACCAGACAGCACAAGGCCCCTTTTCTCAGGAGACTGTGGGCTGAGGAGATGAACTTCAACCCTGAACTCCTGCCACCTTCCAGGTGCCTCCCTGGAGGTTCTCTCCATCTTTCCCATCTCTCAGCATCTAATCCCAGTAGAATCCACAGAGAGGAGGGATCCACAGGGTCTCAGCTCAGATCTGGTCCTGTTGGATCTGTGTTCTGCCTGATGACCCCTCTCCTTCCCTGGCTCTGGGAATCCTGGTGCTGTGGTGCTCATTTTAAAACTTTCTTTATTTGGGGTATTTAAGCCTCTCCCTCCTTTCCACCAATGCCCCAAAACTAGATAGGAGAAAGAAGGTTAGTGGGGGTAGTGGGTCTCCATGAAGCAGGATGGACCATGAGGACATGACCAAGAGAATTCCCCCTGAGGGCAGACAGCCACAGCAGAAACAGCGCTGGCAGGACTAATTGGCAAGTCACAGTGGGCACACAGCTGGGAAATAGCAAAGTGGCACAGACAGTTAATATCTGCCCAGCTCTACTGCTTCAAAGCTTATTAAATAAATCTAAGAGGTCCCTGTCTCATTTATAGACAGGGGATAGACAGGAGAAAAACACCCCGTCCCCTTTAAATTTATTTCTGCACAATGTGGAAATTCTGCTAAGAACTTTAACACACTGAAGCAAGCAGCTGAGGAGGACATTAGAGAATGGGAAGACCTGCCATGCTCACTCACAGACTGAGAGAATTAACATTAGGAATGGCGGGTCCACCGAAAGCAATCTACAGGTCTAAAGCAACCGATCATTTCAGTGCTGTTTTTCATGGATGCAAGGGAAAAATTAAAATCCAAATGCAGCAGAAAGACCCTAAACAGTAGAGCAATGCTGAGCACTGGGATTGTTTTGGAGCATGTGGGTTCACAGCTTTAGTCCTAGCAGGGAGGAGACAGAGGCAGGTGGATCTCTGTGAGTCCAAGGTCAGTCTGGTCCACATAGTGAGTTCCAGGCCAGCCAGGACTACTCAGTGAGACCCTGTCTCAGAACAGCAACAACAACCAAACAAGAACATTGCTGGAATGTTGTATATGTTGGTTAGTTTTTACTATTGACATATCTTTTAGTAAAGCTTCGGTTAATTCTAAACAGCTGTATTACCAAAACACCACACAGAGACTAGGATTTATTTAGTTAACCTAGAACACGATGCTGGGCAATAGTTCCTCCATCCTAACCCTCCAACCCACATAGTTTCATACCGTTCAGATTCACCCATTATACTTTAAGAATCTTGGGAGTCGTACCCTACTGGGGAAGGCCCTCGAGTTAGGCACGGAGGCCGGGATCGATGCAAACAGCAAGAGGTTTATTGAAACCAACATGTTGGGGTCTCCTGCACCATAAGGAGAGGCAAGCCTGCAGAATAAAAGCTTTGGGTTTTTATAGGCAACTTTGGAAATAACAACAGGGCAGTTTTTCATTGGTGGACATTTTGGGGTCTGGCTACGTGCTTGGGACATTCCAGTAGGGGCCCTGGCCAGTGTGTTTAGGGTCAAGCCTCCTGCTTTGCAGTTTCTCCAAGGACTGCCTGGCCCCACCTGTGTCCTTGGGGCTTTCCCAGCAACTGTCTGTGAGTTTTGAGTTCCTGTGGGGGTGTGCAGCAGAGGGAAGAGGCTGTACTCTGCACTTGGCAATTACTGGAAAGTTCCCAGTTTCCCCAGTTTTCTTGGTTGTTCTCAAGCTAGATCCTTTCAATACTTGCTTTTAGTGATACCTTAGGTCCCCTTCATCTCTCCACGTGGTTCCAAGACCTTTCCTCCAGCCTCTGCTCTCTCAGCTTCTCTCCTGCAGCTTCTCCTCCTCTGCCTCCCACTCCTTCCTGTTCTCCTCTTCCTTTCCTCCCACTCTGAACCAGTATGTCCCACCCTATCCTCTCCATTGCTCAACATTGTTGCTGGTTGTTTTGATTTATATTTGAGAGAACAAATGGTGGTATGTTTACACAAACTTGAGAGGTGATGCTTAGAGTAAGTATCACAGTGCAATGTCTGGATTGAAACCAGATAGTGGTTTCAAGAAAAATCAACATTTGAATGAACAAGGGTAAGGTGGATACATTCCAAAAGAACACTATACCAACACTGGAAGGATCATCATATCTCATTTCAAGTACTTCATAGGTATATCCATACAATCAGCACAAGGTTTATGTGTGTGAGTGTCCTGTCTGCCTGTGTCTATGTGTACAGCATGTGTGCTAGTGACCTAGGAGATACAAAGAGCCTCTGGAGTTATGGGTGGTTGTGAGCTGCCACCTCTGAGCTGGGATTAGAACCTAGGTCCTCTGCAAGAGCTGAACACACTGTCACCTCTAAACCAGTGGTTCTCAACCTGAGGGTCACATATTGGATGCCCTGCACATCAGATATTTAAATTAAAATGTATAACAGCAGCAAAATTGCAGTTATGAAATAGCAACAAAATTTTGTAATTGGGGGTCACTACAATATGAGAAACTATTCATGGGTCTCAGCATTTGGAAGGCTGAGGACCACCGCTCTAAACAATCTTTCCACTCCCCTGACAGCCAATTTATGCAAAAGAGCCAAGGCTAGATATTGGAGAAAAGAAAACATCTTCAACAAATGGGACTGATAATACCCTATCTCATAATGATAAGCCCAGTTGGATTCCCTGCATCCGTGGGGAACAAGGCTCTGGACAGGAAGACTCGGTTTCGGCGATGAATTGACAGAGACACCTTGCAGGTTTTGGTTCTGCTGCAATTTTACTGAAGTCAAGCTGATAATTTTATAGTGATTTCACAAAAAGGCACCTTAAAGTTGGCATATTTCCCAGAACATTTAGACTTTTACCAAGAATACAAAGTTTACATTTTAACATAAGGGAGTGCCCACAAGAAATCTTGGCCTAAAAACTTTTGATCAAAGCAGACAAAGGGGAAGAAACCTCAAATGCAGTTTCATTATTGCTAACCAATGAAGAGGAAAGTCAGGAGCTAAGTCAGATGCCTGCCAAAGTCTAAACACACCTTTGTCAACCATCCTCCCATATGTCCTGTTAAAGATTTATAATCTTCCCTAGAAACAAGCCACTGAAGGGAAGGGAAACTCCCGCCAGCTGTACTTCTCATGCTAATTTTTCCTAAGAAGGAGCCTATTTTTTTTTAACTATTCTTATAATGCCTATTGATACTGAATCTGATTTATTACTTTTCTTAAGCTTATTCTTTTTATATTTTATTCTTATTAAAGCCTTTAATAATTTACTAATGATAAATTTCTTTATAGAGTTAGTTTTGCTGTTTGAGGAGTCACAGAGAAAGATAAAAAAACTCATTAATCCAGTGCCACAACCGCAACCGAAAAGCACAGAAATCTCAGAACACGTCTCTCTGCCAGGCAGGGGGGTCTGCTAGGGACCTCCAGAGAGCATAATCCCAAAAGACACATATCTCTTAGTCTGAGTAGCACTATCTATTGGTATGCTACACCAGACGCTGGAGTGGGTGTGGCAACGAATGAAACTGGATTTTATCTCTCACTCTGCACACAAGCACACCCAAATTTGTCAAACACTCCAGTGTAAGACCCCAAACTCAGCCTGGCTGTGGTGGTGCACAGAACAAGGGAGACAGAGACAGGTGAATCTCCAGAAGAGCCACAGCTACAGAGAGAAAGCCTATCTTTAAAATGAGAAAAAAAAACACAAAATCTCAGGATGCTAGAAGGAAAAGTAGAGAAAACACTTTAAAATAAAGGCAGAGGCAGGGGGATCTCTGTGAGTTTGAGGCCAGCCTGGGCTACACATCGAGTTCCAGGACAGTCAGAACCACAGGACAATCAGGACTACAAAGTCGCCTTCTCAAAACAGAAACAGAAAAAGAAACTAAAAGAGGCAGAGAAAAGCACTTTCTATACACCCAGGAAATAAGGCCGCCAATCAACAAAGGGACCCCACAGAACTCAAAGGCTTCTGTTCCAAAAAGGAAACAGTTGACAGAAAAAAGATGAGCCTAACAGAGTGGGAGAAAATCTTTGCCATCTCCACATCCGTCAGAGATTGATGTCCACAATACACAGGCAATCAAAACTAAACACTACGAAAGAAAACGACACAGTCAAACAGTGGGCCATGGCCTGAACAGAAATCTCTCAAAAGAAGAATTACACACTCAGGAGGCAGAGGCAGGGGCATCTCTGTGAGGCTGAGGCCAGCCTGGTGTCCATTGTATAGCAAGCTCTACATCAGGGCTACTGAGTGAGCTTCTGTCTCAAAAAGGCTATTTCCCAAACCAGGGTTACTAAAAATGGTACCCACTTCCAGGGCTGAGCCATCTCCCTGTGAGTTGTCAGGCAGAGAGGCCCCAACGACAACCCAGGAAACTGCCAGTGTTCGTGGCTGCCCACAAGAACCAGACAGCATGACCATGGCTGAGGACACCACATTCTCTAACTACAGGACACTGAGGACCCAAACTGGAAGTAGGCTGGACCTGTGTCCCTGCTGAGTTCATAGTGCTGGCAGGTGCTGTGGGAACCGGGGGAGAAGGGTCATCAGCAGTCTCCCTCCACTGTGGTCCCGTGTGTGTGTGTGTGTGTGTGTGTGTGTGTGTCTGTGTGTCTGTGTGTCTGTGTGTGCTGAAGTACCCCCCCAGGACCACGCCCTTCAAGACCCAGGACACTGCAGCAGACAGGACAGAAGGAGGGGTGGAGGTCTGTGAAACTGTCTCTGGGTACGCTATGGCCACTGCAGCATGGAACTCAGGAGACCAGCTTCAGACTGGCCTGCCAAGATGCCAGATGAGGAGGAAAGGCTCCCTCACTGAGGATGGCTAGTCAGACAGTAGTGGTTGTAGCCACTGGAAAGGAGCTTGCACTCCTGTGAGCACCCCCAATTAAACACGCTGGACCACAACACAAAACAAGAAAGGCATGGTAGAAGAAGTTGTGTTTCTACAAGGCTGTTAGAGAGGTCAGTGGTCATGGAGAGCGATGGCTGCTCTTCCACAGGACCAGGGTCAGTTCCCAGCTCCCACATGGAGGCCCACAACCATCTGCATCTCCATTTCTGAGGGATCGAATGCCCTCTGAGTGCCCCCCCCACATACATGCAAGCAACACACACACACACACACACACACACACACACACACACACAAAACAACAAAAGAAACAGACCGAAAATCCTACCAGGCTGTGGTGGGGCACGCCTTTAATCCCAGCAGTCCGGAGGCAGAGGCAGGAGGATCTCTGTGAGTTTGAGACCAGCCTGGTCTACAGAACATGTTCCAGGCCATCCAGGACAGGAGCCAAGAGCTCAGTGCTTGGCCATCTCATCACTGTGAACACTGCGTTTCTAACAAGCGCTGTTGATGCCCCTGTTAGCTGTCCTGAGGCCACGCTGTGAGAGCCTCTGTCCCAAGCCGGCCTGGCTGGGTCCTCACGTCAGAAGGCAGAGAGAGATAAAGAGACAGAGGTCATTGAGACAGGCCACACCTCGTCCATCCTGCTCCCCAGCACTGACAGCCACTTGGGGAGGGAGCAGGCGTGGGGTCAGAGTTGAACCAGAGGCAGAGGCTCTACACACTGCACAGGGCCAGCAGTGCGCAGGCGCTGTACCGGGCTAGCAGGCCTTCTGTACTGTGGTTGCTCTCAGGGTTACCATGTGAGGAGAGGGGCTCTGGGCCTCCTCTCACCCTCAGACCTAGTGGCACGGTTTGAGGGGTATGAGCAAACTGCAGGGTGACACAAGGTAGACTCTGAAAATTTGGCAACTGGCTTCAGGCAGGTCCAGGTGTGCTGACCTTTGCTGTGCTGGAGCCGAGGGGGCACGAGAGGGCGCGCTGAGCCCACGGAAGCCGCACTCCTGCCCCAGCCACCCAGAACCCTTCCAGGTGGGGCTCTCCTGAAGGCCGGTCACATGGTCCTTTGCTAAACTGAGTTTATGGATCATGACAATCATCTTGGGCTTTCTTTTTTATTTTATTCTGTTACTTTATGGGTACGGATGTTTGGCCTTCTATGTGTCTGGTGTCCCTGGGAAGCCAGAATGGGATCCTGGAACTGGAGTGAACTGTCTTCCTGGTGCTGAGACTCAAACCAAAGTCTGGGACAGCAGCAAGTGCTCTCAACCACTGAGCATCTCTCCAGCCCTGTGCTTTGTTTTATTTCTCTGGGGAAGGGGTTCTGAAAAAGGATCTCACCTGTACCCCAGGCTGGCCCAGTGTACCATGTGGTCCAGGCTAGTCTCAAACCCAAGGTTATCCTCCCACTTCAGCATCCCAAGTGCAGAGATTATTGGGGTGAGTCTCCGAGTTCAGCTTTATTGTGCCTTTTAACCCACATGTAAAGAAAGGTGGGGAAATTAGGAAAACCCTATCAAAAGGATAGGAGGCAGCTTCTCTTGAGGGATGCTAATATTCCAGGACAGTTTCTCTCATTCTGGTTCTTTTTTATTACAGATTTATTTATTTATTTATTAGTTTTCATGCATTGGTGTTTTGCTTGCATGTATGCCTGTGAGGGTGCCGAGTGCCCTGGAACTGGAGTTGGAGACAGTTGTGAGCTCCATGGGGGTGCTAGGAACTGAATACGGGTCCTCAGGAAGAGCAGCCAGTGCTCTTAACCTTCAGGCTGGGTTAGTGAGATAGACCTTTATATCTCAGCACTTGGGGGGCAGAGGCAGGTGGATCCCTGAACGATCTAGCCTGGTCTACAAGGGGAGTTCCAGGAGAGCCAGAGCTACATACTGAGGCCTTGTCTCAAACACAAACACAAAATGGGTGTGTGTGCTTGCATGTGTGTGTGTGTGCTCATGTGCACACATATAACCCAGGCTTCCTGACTCCAGTGCTGGGACACAGACATTTTCCCAGCACGAAGCTCAGCTTTTTAATGTCGTTTTATTAACAACAATGAAGTAAGAAAAACATTGATTTGGGCATAGTTTTTGTGCTTTGTTTTGTGTTTGTGTGTCTTGGTGCTAAGGATCTGTCCCAAATCAATGATAGCCTGTCCTGAGCCACATCCCAGGTTAAATTTTCACTTTTGTTGTTGTTCTGTTTGCTTTGTCTTTTTTGGTTTTAAAAATGGACTACTCAAAGGGCTAACAGTCTCTCTCTCTCTCTGTCACACACACACACACACACACACACACACACACACACTCGCACACCATTTTATTTTGGCCACAAATTCATGGTCCTCCTGCCTGTTTCTAGAGTGCTTGGCTTTCAGACATGGACCACCACAGCTGGCCTCCATCACTGTCCTTCAAGTCTGTTCCTTTTTTCAATGTGGAACTACTTCCCAATAACACGGGACTGAGCAAAGCAAATACAGGGAGAGTGGGGCAGCCATTGTGAGGCTGAGGCGAGGGACAATGACAACCTG
>REGO01001573.1:41966-51985 GCA_010120015.1 Rhombomys opimus | reverse complement strand
TCTGCCCTTCAGGCACCGGTGTAAACTGACAAATTTGTCATCTTTTTCAAGGAGTGCAGCTAAAGGCCCCAAAATGACAGTTGCTTGGCCCAGAGAACACTCAGGCTTGACAGATGGTGTCGTGTAACTCAGGCTGGTCTTGAACTCACTACATAGCCAAGGATGAGATTGAACTCATGACTCTGCCTTCATGTGCTAGCATTATAGGTGTAGACCACCACACCTGGTTTATGCACTGGGCTATATTCCCAGAGCGGGTGGGACTGGGAGGAGTGAGGAAGGGGGTTACAACGGGGATGTAGAGTGAATAAATTCCATATTTATAAAAGAAAAAGGGCTTAGCTCATGTCTAGCTCTCAGGCCACACTCCACTACGGAGGGAAGCCAGGGCAAGGAATCAAGCAGGAAGCTGGAGGCAGGAACTGAAGCAGAGGTCATGGAAGAATACGGCTTCACGGTTTCACTTACTCAGGCTGCTTTCCAGGATAACTCCGGGATGGGACACCTCCCCCCCCCCATGCCTTCGCTTGCCCCCACGGGCTGGATCTGCCCACATTAATCATTAGTCAAGAACACTCACTGCAGGCTTGCATACAGGCAGTCTGATGGAGGCATTTTCTCCACCGAGGCTCCTCTT
Organism: Rhombomys opimus; assembly: GCA_010120015.1. NCBI lineage: Eukaryota > Metazoa > Chordata > Mammalia > Rodentia > Muridae > Rhombomys > Rhombomys opimus. Next base: position 51,348 of record REGO01001573.1, on the reverse strand, counting down.
CCCAGATAACTCCAGCTGCAGAACAATGTGCATGAGTGTGTGTGTGCCTGACTGTATTTCTGTGCGCTACACACAGACGCCCAGGCAGGTTTGAGCCACCAGTGCTCTTGACCTTTGACCCATCTTTTTGGCTCTGACCCTTGACAGTTTTGAGGAGCACGGACCAGACGTTTAGCAGATCTCCCTCAATCGGGTCCATCTGATGCTCTTTTCTCACCATTCGGCTGAGGCGATGGGCGGTGGGGCAGAGACCAGAGCCGAAGTGCTCTTCTCGTCCCAGCAGATCAAGGGTGGGACACCGCCATCTCTCAGCGGTGATATCTGGGCGATGTGGCTATGGGGGAGCCCCTGGGTCCTCAGCTGTAGTCACTGTTGCCTCATCCTCAGGGCCTCTCGTTAGGAGAGTCACTAAGCCCAGCCCACGCTCAAAGAGAAGGGGAGCTGATACCCAACTCTCGGAGTTCATCACGATTTCATTTGAAATTACTTGATAGGAAACCTGCTGCTGCTTCTCCCTCTTTCCACGAGCGTAGTCACCTAATTATTTGCATACACAGCACATTTCTCACTAAACGCCTGTGCGAGGGAACATGCTCTGTCTTTGGGAAAGGTGGTAGGCAGTGGGCAGAGACCCATCTTGGAGCTCCTACTGGGCATTAGACTAAGGGCTCTGCCAACAGACCCAAACACCAGCTCAGAGCACATCGGCTCTGCTGCCTATGGATGGGTGTCTAACTCCTTATTTTTTTTTTTTCTTTTTTAGAAGTATGGATATCGGGGCCTGTGAGATGGCTCAGCCAGTAAAGGTGTTGACAGCTTGAGCTCAGTTTCCCAGACCTATGCAATAGAAGGAAAGAACTGACTCCTAGGAGTTGTCTTCTGACCTCTACATGTGTGTTGTGGCATGTAAGGCTATGTATGCAGGCGCACACACACACACACACACACACACACACTGTAATAAACACATTAAAAACCGGATACTGTTATCCATGTCTATTGCTATACTATTCCTAATTAAGAAATAGAATCAACTTAGATGTCCATCAGTGGAGGAATGGATAAAGAAAGTGGAATTCTCTCTAGCCATTAAGAATGAAATAATGATATTTTCAGGAAAACGGAAAGAACTGGAGATCATTATTTTAAACGAATTAAACCAGATTCGGAAAGACAAAGGTAGAATGTTTTCTTTCATATATCGAATTTAAATGTAGAATGAGTGTGTGTGTGTGTGTGTGTGTGTTTGTGTAGGTCATGAAAGTAGAAAGGGGGCTGGGAGAGCAAGGATGAAATGCTAAAAGATGGAGGGGGAAGAGAGGGCAATGACATACATGTGGCGTTAAAGCAAAGGAGATGTTTTGGGGTGGAAGAGCAGTAAGACAGGGTCAAGAGATGTGGAGAATGGCAGGGGAGGGGGCGTCAAGTGAGGACAAAATATAATGGGACATATGTGTGAAAATGCCCCAGTGGGAGCCATCACACTGTATGCTACCTTAAAAATAGATTCAAAACAAAAAAAAGAGCAAAACAAAAGAACAACAACAGAAGAGAGTGAGGAGTATAGCTCAGCCAGTAGTGCGCACCTGGCATGCCTGAAGCCCCGGCTTGGGTCCCCAGCACTGCCGGAATTGGGCTGCTGGTACACACAGGCAACTCCAGCACTCGGAAGGGGCAGGCAGGCCATGGTCATCCTCCACTGCGTAACAACTTTAAGGCCAGCTGGGCTATATGAGACCATGCCTCAAAAAAGCAAGCAAAGCAAAAATGAATACCAAATATGAAGAATACTGTTATACAGGGCTGTGGTGATGGACGAGACGATTAGCTCGCAGTGATTCTGCGACACAGTCGTACTGATCTCTACTGTTAAGCATCGCTTCTTACATAACTTTAGCAAGTTAAATGACAGCCAGGTGGGTGCAGTGGCACACACCTGTAACCCCAGCGCTCAGGGAGGCAGAGGCAGGCGGATCTCTCTGAGCTCTCGTTCAGCCTGGTCTACAAAGTGAATCCAGGACAGCCAAGGCTCCATAGAGTAATCCTGTCTGGAAAATAAACCAAAAAACCATGTCCTCTGAAAAATTGTACCTAGCAGAGGATCAAAGCAGATGATGAGACTCAGAGCCAAACTGGGCAGAGCACAGGGAGCCTTATAGAAGAGTGGGAGGAGGGGGAATAGAAAGACCCAGAGGGGACAGGAGCTCCACAAGAAGACCAATAGAGCCGACAAATCTGGGCCCAGGGGGACCTGCAGAGGCTGATGCACCAACCAAGGAGCATGCTTGGAGAGGACCCAGGCCCCTGCTCAGATGTAGCCAATAGGCAGCTCAGTCTTCATGTAGGTCACCTAGTAAAGGGAACCAGGGGCTGTCTCTGACATAGACGCTTTTGCCTGCTCTTTGATTACCTCCCCCAGGTGAGGTGGTCTTGCCAGGCCACAGAGGAAGAGGCTGCAGGCAGTCCTGAAGAGACTTGATAGTCTGGGGTCAGTTGGTAATGAAAGAGGTCCCCCCCCCCTTTCTGAGGACTAGGGGACGGGGATGGGGGGGACGAGGGAGGGAAGGTGGGACTGGAAGGAGATGAGGGAGAGGGCTATGATCAAGATGTTAAATGAATAAATAATTATAAAAAAAATGAGCATAAAAAGAAACCATGTGCACCTCTGTACAGAGAGAGATGGAGAGAGAAAAACGAGTCCTTGCAGTTCTTATTTCCTTCTCCTTGGTCAGCAGTGGTGTCTGTAACAGGGCTTTGCCATTTCTTCAGCAACACAGAAACAGTGACTTCCCAGATTTGTAACATGTGACCGTGCTGCAAGTGTGGAAAATGACCACCACCTCATACCACTGCTGGGAAGAAAAGTTGCTAAAGCCTCTCTGAGGAGTGTCTTGGCAGCTTGTAGCGTAAGCGGTAACACGCTGCAGACTTGCTGAGCCAGCAGTTTCACTTGGCGCTGTTTATCCAGATGGAAATCTGGTCCGGCAGATGCGTGCGAAGACTGAGCCATGCACACACTCAAGGTGGCGATTTAAAAAGCAAAAACTAGTAACAACTGATTGCTCATATACAATTATGTACACCTAAAAGTCTAAGTGTATTTATTTTACGTATGTACATGAATGTTTTTGCTCCCCTGCATGTCTGTGCACCACGAGTAAGTTTCTCGTATCCCCTGGAACTGGGGTTCTGGAAGGCTGTGAGACCACACGTGGGTGCCAGAGAATTACTCCCTAGACTGTCTCTCTAGCCCCCATTATGAATATGTAATAGAAAGATTTAAATATTCATAGTATGTCAAAGCGACAAGGGGTAAATACAAAAGTTATGGCCAGCATAATTTTATGTCTGCAGAACACACGTGTGCACACACAGAAGAAGATTAAAGGTACTTGTGTAGCATCTTTTTTTTTTTTTAATTTGGGGTTTTATCTGTATTTTCCATATTGCCTACATATTCCTATTAGCCTGTATTATTTTGGAAGAAGAAAAGCCAGTGCCATTTTTAACACTCTCACCACAGAAAACTTGCAAAACACTTAATCAAGATGCAAAACACTATTAAAGAACGATTACACCAAACACTCATTAAGCATTTAATTGATTATTTCTTGAGTTAGGAGGCTGTGAGAGAATATTGGGGGAAAAAAGATGTATGCAGGGTAGTCAGGCATCACCTCTGTGAGGCCAAGGGCTTCCTCGAGCCCCTTGGAGCATCAGGAGTGGAAAACTCAAGCTCCGTCCCAGTCTGGGGCCATTCTCTGCACCGCTGACATTCTTCGTCAGCGGGCCTGGTGTGCGCTTACCGGAGAAGAGAGGCATCCAGTGTGCCTGTGCGTGCCCTGCCGCTGCCGGAGACCTAAGAGCCTCAGTGAGCTTATTAAAGCAACACCAAACAACAACGAAGCAAAGCAAAAACACGCAGCCCACGGCCAACTGCAAAAACCACCGCGCGTCTCCCAGATAGCTTTTGTTTGCTCAAAAATCAAAGTTGGGTTTGGGCTTTTGCTTTTATTTATTTATTTATTTTTAAGCAACCCCACCCAGGATTCTGCACCACAGAATTTAGTTCATTTGCCGCAGACAGGAAAGAGCGAGGAACTCAACTGTTGACTTAGAAGCTAGAGAACGCAGAAGCAGCTTTTTGTGATGCTGGCCGAGCATGCGCCCTGGCTAGGGCACCCTTCTCTGTCCTTACCTTGTCATTCCATCTACAACAGCCGGAGAAAAAGCTGTTTGTGTCCTTCTACAATGCACCTGAACCGAACAGATCCTTACAGCCATCTGGCTTGGCTGTTCATTGCTTACTGTGAAGCCACTGAGGGCCACTGCGGTTACTGGCGCGATGGGTTCCAGAGGCCCAAGGTTCTCATGTCCTCCAGTGCATTTGTTTCCCAGGACCCAGGCTGGCACTAGTTAACATTTCAAGAATACAGAGTTTGTTTTAGGCATGTTTTTTTTTTGTTTGTTTGTTTTGTTTGTTTTTTTTTAAATCTTTCTTTCTCTTTTATTTTTTTGGAGATAGGGTCTTATTTAAGGCAGAATGTTGGGGCAGATTTTTTTAAAAACTTTTTTAGGCTAGCCATTTAGTAGGGATGAATTAGTTTTGGTTTTTGCTCAATTTCAAGCCATAAAGAGTTCAAAGGAGCTGGTGCAATGACAGCACTGGGGGGATTGTGGGTGGAGGCATGAAGATCAGGAGTTCCGGGTCAGCCTTGTCTACACAGCAAACTCAAGACCAGGCTGGGCAATAGGAGAGAAAACAAAACAGCAGCAGCAGCGAGAACAGACAACAAAAACCAACACTAGCTGAGGAGCAATGAGAGGCAGAGACTCTGGTGCCCGGATGTTCCCAGAGGTCACAGGAGACTGGTGCCTGGGCAGCCCCAGGAGACAGAAGTGGGAAGGGACTGTCTACTCTGCAGAGAGGAATGGTAGAGGTTCCAGACAGCCGCTTCTTCAACAGGCAATGAACATGGATTTGTTCCTAGCGGTGAGCTAGCTGTTGCTAGCTCTCCTCCCTCCAAAATCTTCCTTCATCCTTCGCCTTTGTGCTAGCTAGGTTCCAAGTTCACCTTTGACCTTCATATCCACGCCTCGGCATGCATGCCCCTCCCCACACATTAAAGAAAATTTTACGTCTTAGAGGGTGATGAGAGCAATTACGATTACATAGCTTCTTAGATTACAAATCATATTAATACAATTGTTTTATTGTTTCATACAACACTTTTTTTTTTTTTTTTCAGTGCTGAGGTTTGAATTCAGGGCCTCAGGCAATGCTACGTTGCCTTCCCAGAGAGAAGACGGCTGCCAGGCCTTAAAATGCTCAGCCCAGTCCGTGCCTCAGGAGGTCAAACAGCCACCCTGGCTGGAAAGGGAGGTGGGATGAAGTGGACGTCACATCTTGATGGCATGGGATAAACAAACACACAAACAAATGTTTAAGAATAAGGTGGAGAAAGGACGGAGGACTGTGCCTCACCTCTGACCTCTACATGTGCCCACTGGGTATGCCACACATACGTATACATGCACACACCACATGTCCCCCCCCCACTCAATCAACACTGAAAGAAGATTAGTTCAAGAGAAAAGAGGTGAAGCATATTTGAACGGTGACCTCACTCACTATGAATTGCTTTTCTCTCTTTGGCTTGTTTGGTTTTCGTTTGGTCTCGAATGCCTTTTCCCTATGTGAGCCCACACAAAGCGCTCTGCAAGCTGAAACTGAAGACGCAGGCCACGCTGCCTTCTGCAGGACTCTAAAGGGGTAGAGGAAGACGCTGATAAATTGAAATAGAAAGACTCTCGAAGCCTCCCGGTCAAGCTGCCAAGATGCTCTCAGAGCTGAGTGTCTGGCTAGGCAGCCTGGAAGATATTTTGTTCGTTTCCCATTTGTAAAAATTCCCATAAGAGCAGTTTGCTGGGTCAGCTATTCAGAAATTGCAACCTGTCGGAAGGCACGTGGTGAGACTCACAGACAGAGATGACAAATTTTCTCACTTAAGTATGAAGCATTAGATAATAGACTAATAATTAGTTGATTGGGATAGAAATTGGGAGACAGTAATGTTTCTAGCTTTTATTAAAATAAATTATAGAAGAGTCAAGTTATATACACAAATATACAGTCACTAAAGTGTTTATCCTTATGTAGCTTTCCTAAACATCTTAAGTTAAAATTTTTAAATACATTCATTTAATATTAATACATTTAACATAATTCAATCCAAACTGCTTTGTAGTAAACTTCAATGGTTTAGATTACCGTTATGCCAATGATTAAATGCTAATTACAACAGCTACAACTTTTAGGTGATCTGAAATAGACTGACTTCTATTCCAACACATTCTAAAATAACCAGTAAAAACCAGAAAACACATGTTTTCAGCATGACATTTAGAGAGATGGTCATCGGCCACTGTTAACAACTCATTAGTTTGCTTTTGTGTTGTCGGAGAGCCTCAGCCTTAGCTGGCCTTGAACTTGGAATCTCCCGTCCTGCCCCTTGACACAAACATGCCTGGAAAATTTTAGCCCAGCATGGCCTGGAAGTCTACATGTGGCCAAGGACAGTGACTTTGAATTTTTATTTCCAGGCAGGTGTGACTACGGCAGTTTTGTTCCATGCTAGAGATGACACCCAGGACTTCCTGCCTACTAGGCCAGAGTTCCACTGATCCGGTTACAGCCCCAGTCTCTCACAAGGTTTAATGTAACTGAAACAGGTATCATTTTAAAATGTAGAGTAATCCACAGTTGTTGTTTGATGTTTTAATCTAACTGTAATTAGGTCAGAAATGAAATGCTCAGATACCCACCAAGGCAAAGACATTTAGTCCATTTCCACTTCCCGCTGTAGCTTCCGATATTTCAACAAATGGCAACAGCGGCGTTCTACACATGCAGGAATTATTTGTATTTTATACACTCAGCAGCAGGGTCTTGGATTCGATGGACTTTTTGGAGAGTGTTGAGACAAGGTCTTGCCATGTAGGTCAGGCTGGCCTCCAACTTGTCCTTTGACTTTCACATATGAGGCCTCTCTTTGCCTGCCTCCTCTTTCTCATACACACAAATAGATTAAAAAAGATGAAAAAGAAGGAAAAAGGAAAAGAAAGCATGGTGTCCCAGGGACGGCCTTCGAGAGGGCGGCCAGTCACTCAGGGACACTGCTGTCACGTGGTAGGCGATTCCTTGTAGTTTCTCTGCTCATGTGAGGCATCTTCTTTAGCTTGCTTTCAGATCAGAATCATCAGCGCCTAGGCGAAACAGAGTAAAGTCTGTCCTGGATTGGAGAGGTACTCCTGGACCCCCTTTCACAGTCACCATGCTGTAGCAGCGGAAGTGCAGGATAAGGCAAGGCCGGGCAACACTGAGAAGGGAGTCCAGTGCGGAGGCTCATGCCATCCACTGGAGAGCAGCCAGCAGATCCAATCCTGCTTCAGGAAGTTACACGGTCCGCTGGAGGGAGACGATGCTTGGAAATCTTCCCCCAAGTCGAGGCACAAGCCCACAGGTTCACAGGGCTAATTGCCTGAGGAGGTACAGCTCGGGTGAAAGCATCTCCTCTGGACGTGCCATTTTGGCCTCACAACACTTAAGGAGAGTGTTCTAAGAGACAAAGTTGGTATAAAAAAGCCCAGGGAAAGGAATCAGTGATGATCAGAGCAAAGCAGTTCTGGGGGCACCTGCCTACTCATATCATTCATTTGATGTGAGACACTGAGGATTCCTATCTTGTACAAAATATATACATATTAAATGAATGCCCTGGGAGGAACAGGTTCCCTAAATGTTTGGAAGATGATCAAATTTTAACTGGAGGCCTTGTTTTCTTCCATCAGGTGTCGGGGAGAGGCAGCTTCCGGGTATAAGAGGCAACAGTTGATTCTAACAGCAGAATAAGACAAAAATGAGAAAGTAAGTTGAAAACCATTCCTGTAGGTACCATTTGGGTTAGAAGCATTAAAATAACAACAACAAAAAAGACACATACACAGCCCAAAGATGTCAAAAGTCAAACATTTTAAAATTATGCTTGCTCCCTTTTCCAAAAATTGTGCTCCTCTGATACTTGAGTGGAAATTTGGTTCTGTGAGTTATTTCAGGGTTCCCATGTACTGTTACTTACTTCAATATGGTATTTCTGAGCGTGCAGTCAATGTTTAAAAGATTTTCACCAGTTTATTCCATAAGAATTCCTGGAGATAGCATCATGCTTTAAAAAGTGAGGCTTTTTCCACTGACACTGGTCTTGAGGAAGTCATAACTGACCACAAGGAGATCCAGAGTCCACGTGTGGGTACACACATGAACTTGTGGCGCCAAGTAACAGGAGTGCACAGATCTCTCCCCCTCCTTTCTTCTTCCCCTATCCTTTCTTTTAAGTATAAAGACAACAGAAGGCAGCGGTCCATCAGTGAAAGGAAGCTGACGTACAGCCACCCTTCAGGAGTGAGGATTGTTAGGAGAGAGGGCCTTGAGGTGGGGGTGGGGGAGAGCATTAGACAGAGATGGTACAATATGTGCGCAATGCAGATATGATGAGGCCCTGAGGGGAAGGAGCGACTTTCTTATGAAGCCTGGAAAGGACTTCATTAAGAGAATAGTGGTGTCAGGGTGGCTGAGTGGCCTAAGGCTGAGAACATGAAAGACAGGGAGAAAAAGAAATAAGGGGAGAGAGAAAGAAAGAGGGGAGAGAGAGAGAGAGAGAGAGAGGGAGAGAGGGAGAGGGAGAGGGAGAGGGGGAGGGAGAGGGAGAGGGAGAGAACTCGAGCGCACTACTTTGAGACAAATTCCCCGGAGCAGTTCCTAAAGCAAAGGGGATCAGGCTTTAGCTGCTTTGGAGTGTTGGGGTTTTACAGCACATAGTTTGGTCCAACAAAGCAGACATGACCTTTTGTCCCAGTGAGCTTTGAAGGCTATTTTCTTTATGGAAGACATGGTAACTCACAGATAAACGACCACAAATTGGATCAAAGATGGAAGATTAAGAAAAAAAAAAAAAGGAAGATTAAGCATTCGTCAGCCACGGATAAACTGAGAATTACCAGGCAGGTTTATTAATAAATAACATTCATCTATTTTTTATGTAGATATGTTTTAAGTACCTTTTATATGTTAGGTAGTACTTATTTTTGATACTGATGTAGAGAAAAGAATTCACGACAAACCTCCTCTCACGAGGTTTATGTTTTACTTCAAAGTCTTCTGCAGAGTAGGCATCACAGGAGCCTGCCATCTTGTTCTGTAACACTAGCCCATTGCAGGATAGGTTTTGGTTGCTAGGCAAGTGCTCCTTCACTGAGCTAGCCCCAGCCCTGGTCTCTTCCTTTTGATCTGGAAAGATCTGTCCTTAGTTTCTAAGAAAGGCCT
>REGO01001573.1:18703-38031 GCA_010120015.1 Rhombomys opimus | reverse complement strand
ATAGTAATTACTTCAGGGAGTTAATTTTTGCAGTTGACCAAAACCATCAAGGTGTGTGTCGGATACTTGGCATGATTTAAATTTACTTATTTTTTTATAATTAGAGATCTGCAGTGATTTTACTTTTAGTTTCTTCACTTTAAGCCAGTCATGCAATTTCACGGTGATTTCTGGGGTGGGGCCGGACGATCGAGGCCGTGGGCCTGGTGGGCCTGGTGGGCCTGGTCGGAAGCAGGAAGGCCCCTTGCGGACGCTGGAGGATCACGGTGATCCACTCGGCTGCCTTGGGGTCGCCCTCAGCAGAGACGATGGCTGCCCTCCTCTGCTGCTCAGCCCTTCCCGCACCAGTCTAGCCCTCTTCGCTTCCTGCGGGACCACCTGTTAGGCTTCGACCGCTTCTGTGAACTCCTTCCCGAAGGTCTCTGTGAGGTCATCGCTGCCTGGAGACCAGCTCTCGCTGCGTCGAATGGGGCCGCCACCGACTGGAGGACCTCTGTGGGGATGGGTGGCAGGCACCGCTGGTCCAGGTCTCGCCGATGCTGGTGTAGAGGTGAGGAAGCGGCCGGCCAACGGCCAGAAGAGGATGCGCAGTGTGATCTGATGTTCTGCAAGTCTCTGCCACCAGCGAGGACCGGCACGCTCCGTGGTCGAGAGAGCGGCAGCCGGAGAGAATTGGTTTCTGTACCCAAGGGATGAGAAAGCGAGTCCCTTCCCCACCACGATGTCCTGTACTCCATGGAATCGGTCAAAGATGACAGCTCTGGGCCCAGCATCCACAGTATAGAAGGCGGAGTTCACCACGCCTCCTGCGATTGCCAAAGCCAGGCCGAACTTCCGGAGGGACTCTCACACTCAGTCAGCCGTGGCTCGCTCGGTCTGTCGCAGCCCCACACACCCGCTTTCGCTCTGACCTCCACATGATTTCCCCAGCCTCGCAGCGTGATTTAAAGTGAAATGTATGTGAATTGTGGAAGAGATAGGATAGGTAAACTGTGGTTTCCTCCATCATCATTTTGGTATGTATGTGGGGAGGCAGGTACACGTGCCAACGTGTGAAACCACGTAGGTGTGTGAGGAGGCTGGAGGAGGACACTGGGTGCCCTCTACCGCACTCCTCTACCTTACTCCCTTGAGGTAGGGTCTGTTACTGAGCCTGGAGCTGTTTTTAAGTGGTACTGGTAGTCAGCCAGCGAGCCCCAGTGTCCCCTCTTCCCACCACTCAGGCCATGGGCATGCCCAGCCACACACCCCTTTTTTGGTGGGTGCTGGGTCCTCATGCCTGTATAGCCAGCTCTGAGAACCTCCGGTGTTCCTGGTTGGTTGTCTTGTTTGGTTCTGTTTTGTGTGTGACAGTTTCCGGCTGTCTACCTGACAGCTCTGGCTGCCTCATTCTAGAATTTGCCATATGGCTCAGGCCGGCACCAAACTTGTGTTAATCGACCTTGTGAGTATGAGAATTATAGCCATGCTACCACACCTGGATTCTCAAGAGGTTTTGAGCGAGGACCTCACAATTTCCCAGACTGACCTGGAGCTCTTGAGCTTAAGTGACCCAGGTTATCAAATAGCTGGGGTTTCCAATGTACCCCACTGTGGGTGGCTTATCCCTGTGAGACTGACTGACTTCAATTTTGCGTGTTTCCTATGGAAACAGTAGCCAAAAAGCTCACGTGTGAAACAACTACCTCCTTGCAGAAAGGAAAAACACAATAACTCATCCAACACAGCTGTTTACCATGTCTTCTGGTTCAGGTATGCTGATGCCACGGAAAAACTGGTTACTTTTAAAGACAGATTGATGCCTTGGGATGAGCTTTCCTGTAAAATACAAACCACATAGCTCTTGATAACGCAGGCTAGAAAATCACAAAGTCCCTCCTAAAATTCCTGTAAGATGCAGGCATTAAGGAAACATTGTCCCTGAGTGTTCCCTGCAGACAGGGGCAGTCTGAGCATGGGCAAAGACACCTATACCCAGATGAGGACCACTCTGCCCACAACTCCTTGCTACACCTTGTGTGGTCTGCCTGTCAGCCTCCACTAAGTGACAAGAGTGCCCCTGGGCTTTCCTACCTGTTATCTCATCCGATTTCCTAACCTCCCCCCAACACACACTTGCTTGGAGACAAGGTCTTCTCTATTCCATATAGCCAAGCATAACCTTGAACTCTTGATAGTCCTGCCCCCAGCATCCCAAGCGTGGGCCAAGGTGTCTGATTTAATGCATGCTGGAGATTGAGTGTAGGCATGTTTGCATGCTCTGCAAGCACTCTGCCACTGAGCTAGGTGCCCAGCCTGAGAACTGCCAGTTTTCATCTCCATTGCACCAACGAGGAAAATGAGGTTGACATTTGTTAGCCAGTCATATGAAGAGGATTCAACTCGGGTCTGTGTAGAGAGTTAGGGGACTGAGCAAACACGCACACACACGGAAGGTGTGGCCTGTAGTGATGCTCTGCTGTGTACTCTCATATCGCCTGGGAGAATGAGCTAGAGAGAGGAAGCATCGAACTGCCCAGCAGGCAGAAAGCCAGATGGATTCCAGGAAAGAACCTGTGTATTCATCCTGTGGAGAGAGGGTTACAGGCCTTACAGGCAGGCTCCCAGAGTGGGTCTGTGCCCCACACTGGGTCTGGATTCCTCTTCCAATCTCTGGAGGAAGACTGCAACCTCTGACTGTGAAGGATGTCACAGTGACCAAAGGTCATGAAACAAGCTTGCAAGTGCTCAGTGGCAGAGGGCTTGCATAGCACACTGGAGAGGCCCTGGGTTCTGTCCAGCATCACACACACATATACACACAAACACAAATAAAAAATCTTTTGTTGTTTTTATTTCTTCGTTTTTGCTTTTTGAGAGAGGGTTTGTCTGTATAGCCTTGGCTGTCCTGGACTCTTTTTGTAGAGCAGGCTGGCCCTGAACTCACAGAGATCCGCCTGCCTCTGCCTCTGCCTCCCCAAGTGCTGGGATTATAGAGGTGTGCCACCATGCTCTGCTGATCTTTGGTTTTGTTGAGCTAGGATCTCTCTCTATAGCCCTGGCTGGCTTGGAACTCACTATGGAGACCAGGCTGACCTCTAATTCACAGAGATAGTTCTGCCTCTGTCTCTCTAGCACTGGGATTAAAGCCATGTGTCACCACACTTAGCCAAAATAAAAATCTTTAAATAAAAATAACTTAAAAATAAGTTAATTATTTATTCTTTTACTTAAGTAAACACTATGCAAGCTGCCAAGGGAGGGAAGCAATTAAATAGTCCCAGACAGCTGCAACACCTATGAATCAACATGACCAAGCAACTACCAACATGCCAAGATATGCATAAAGGTGCAGTCAGTGGCACTCGCATGTCAGTGGCAACCAACAGCTTCTGATACGACTTAAGGCCCATTTGATGGGAGGGAAGTCATGCCCAGGACTGAAAACTTAACCAGCTTTCCACAAATAATAAAACGCACACACACGTATATATAAATATATGGGTATATATTATGCATGCATATATACATATGTATGTACGTATATATGCTTGTATGTGCATGTATGTATTATGCATATATATATATATATATATTTTTTTTTTGCATACACACTGTTTTAGGGTTTCTACTGCTGTGATTTAACACCATGACCCAAAAAGCAGGTGGGACTTCCATATTGCTGTTCATCCCTGAAGGCAGTCAGGGCAGGAACTCAAGCATGGCACAGACCTGGAGGCAGGAGCCAATGCTGAGGCCATGGAGGGGTGCTGCTCACTGGCTTGCTCTCCATGGCTTGCTCAGCCTGCTTCCTTATAGAACCCAGGACCAGCAGCCCAGGGATGACTCCACCTACCGCGGGCTGGGCCCTCCCCATTGATCGCTTATTGAGAAAATGCCTTACAGCTGGATCTCATGGAGGCATTTCCTCAGCTGAGGCTCCTGCCTCTCCATGACTCTGTGGCAAGCTGACACACAGAACCAGCCAGTACACACATCTACATACACATGTATGTATATAATAATAATAATAAAAAAAAGGCTATTACGTGTGAGGATTTCTGTGGGGGCAGAGAGGTTGGAGGGAGGAAAGGGAGGGCAAATGTGATATAGTTCTATTTTTCAATTAAAAACATTAAAATAATAAAAGATTAGTTTGGAAAAAAGTTATTTTATTCTACTCATGTGTTACACACATAAGTTATACAGATGCTTGCAGGGCCAGAGGCGTTGAATCCCCTGGGGCTGGAGTTACAGGCAGTTATGAACCACCTGATACAGGCGCTGGGACTCAAACTTGGGTCCTCTGCAAGAGCAGTCCACGCTCTTAACCCGAGACCCGTCTCTCCAGACCACAAGAGTTTTCTTAAAACATTATTCAAATGAATTACACTGATATCACTTTAAGTGTTGGCTGCCATTTAGATCAGGAAATAATATCAGACTTACTGGATTTTCTTGGCAAGGACTCTGCAGGCTCAAGGCTGGTGCTGTGTGTTCAGACAGGCTCGGGCTTCCGCTACAACCAAGAGCCCAGAGACCTTCCCTGCAGAGCCTCAGAGAAGCCACGGGCTTCTTGCTTTCATTACAGCAGCTATCATATGGGTGCTATCACAAACACGAGCTGCAAAGTGCGAGTCATACCCAGCGTCCTGATGATCAGATAAAGTTGGTCCATATCTGATTTTCCTGGCCAGAGCGGCTGACCCGTCAGGAGCTCAGCAAAAACGCAGCCGACAGCCCACACGTCCACGGAGGAACCGTAATTGGTGTCTCCCACGAGAAGCTCGGGGGCTCGGTACCACCTGGTGGCCACATAGTCTGTGTAGGCATCTCCCGGGACTGCGGAGGAGATCAAGCAGATGAGGTGACGCCATCACCTCCCGGCCCCAGCACCTCTGACCCCCAGCGTGCCGGGGACAGCAGCTCAGTCAAGAGGCTGGGATCCTGCTGACACTGAGGGACACACTTTCTGAGCCAAGGCCCCAGGGAGCGTCGAGTACACCACAGCTGGAGAGCTGAAAGAACTGCCCCAGGCATGTGTGAGGATTTCTGTCATGCCACTTACATCTAAGCCAGTGTCTCCATTTCGGTTTTTTAAATACATTTAAAAAATTTTACGTACACTGGTGCTCTGCTTGCATGTATGTCTTATGTGAGGATGTCAGATCGCCTAGAACTGGAGTTACAGACAGTTGTGAGCTGCCATGCGGGTGCTGGGACTTGAACAGCCCAGGGTTTGAAGTCCCAGTTTCAGGTACCTGTGAATTTGACCTTGTTTGGAAATGGGGTCTTTTCAGATGCCGTTGGGTTACAGTGAGGCCATAGGAGGGTAAAGTAAGGCGGGCCCTGAATTCAGGTACTGATGGGAGTGCATGGGGGAGGGGGAGAATGTCTACCCGCACGAGTGTATGCAGCCAAAGCTGCGCCTCAGGCTTCACTCCTCAGGCCACTATCCCTTTTTATTTTGTTTTAAAGACAGGATCTCATGTATCCGATGCTGCTTGTCCTCCAACTCCTAATGCCCCAGCCTCTACCAAGTGCTGAGGCCAGAGATGAGCCACACACCGGCTTTATAGCGCTCCATGTGTGCTAGGTAGACACGTCAGCATCTAAGCCACATTCCTAACCCTTACCTTGACTTGAGACCGAGATGCTTGCTTTTACCTGGAATTTCCTGGCCTGGCTAGGCTCAATGGCCAGCAGATCTGCTCGTCTCTGCCTCCCCAGCGCCAAGATTACAAATAATTACACAACATAATATCTAGACTTTTTAAAAAAAATATGTGGTTATGGGGCTTGAACTCAGGCCCTCATTTTTATACAGTGAACATGTAACCATTTGAGGCATATATACCCCTAGTCCAAGGACTGGCAATCTTACCAGATGGTCTCTCGGGGACACAGAGACAGACACAAGCTAGAGCAGATGTTGAGGGGTGGGGTGTGACTGCCAGGTGAGGAAATCGCACAGCCTCGGGTGCAGCAAGGAGCCTCCAGGCCAAGAAAGATCCCACATTCTACTGCTCTAAGCCCCATGGGTTGTGGCTGTTGCCTTCGGCAGCCATAGAGAGCCTGCAGTCCTAGGCGGCTGCATCCCGTCACTCTCCGGGTCTATGTGCATTTTTCAGGACTACTGTGACAACCGGTTTGACTCCTTGGGCCCTTAGTCACGCCTGTGTGACAGGCAGATGATGGCGAGCTGGGGAAATCCCTCTGGTCAGACATGTCCTACTTCCCCAAGGCCAGGTGGGTGGACCCCAGTCCCATGATACTTCGAGAGCTGGGATCCCAAATTTTCTCCTCTGAGGCTGGAGGGGAGTTGCTATGGCAATCCTAATGCCTTTAGGGGACAAGAGTCACATAGGAGTTCTTGGACCAAGTCCAAATGTACTACCCACAGGGAAAAATTGGTAAATGAGTGGCTTGTAGAACCCAGGGATGGGGACCTCTCTGTTTTCAAATATAGGTCTGGGCCAGCGGGGGGCTCAGGGTTTGCAGCTGACCTGGAGCACCTGAATTCTATCCGTGGGAACTACACTGTAGTAAGAGCTCGCTCTGGCAGGGGGTTGGGGTGGCAACTAAATATGTTTTTGTTTTTTTCCTTTTTGAGACAGGGGCTCTTCATGTAGCCCTCTGTCCTAGAACTCACTCTGTAAACCAGGCTGGCCTTGAACTCACAGAGATCCACCTGCCTCTGCCTCTGCTGGGATTAAAGGTGTGCACCACCATGCCAGGCAGTTGTGTATTTTGTTTTATTTTGTTTGTGACAGGGTCTCATGACTGTCACCCTGGCTGGCCTCAAACTCATAGAGATCCGCCTGCCTCGGCCTCCTAAACTCAGGATTACTGAGTCACTACTTGGCTTGAGACAAGAGTGAATTATGGAGCGAATGCTGGCCTTGAAGTCTGAATCATGCAGCTCCATCTGGACACACAGGTGTGTGTTACTACACACAGGTGGCGATTCTCCTTAGTAAGGGACGCGCAGACAGCAGTTTGACCACCAAAGACAGCTCAGGATCTAGGAGCTGCAGTCAGTCAACAGCCTCCACAGCAAGGACAGAGAACCCTATCTGTGGCTCTTTCATAAAATTATATGAACTTTTTTTTTTTTGCCTGGAGACCGGGTCTTGTGTAGCCCAGGCTGGCCCGAACTCCCTATGTGGTCTTAAACTTCTGATCCTCCCATCTCTACTTCCTAACATGCTGGGATCACAGCTATGTTCCTCCGTGCCTGGTTTATGCAGGGCTTCTTGCACACTAAGCAAGCACTCCGCTAACTGAGCAGGAGTCCCAGCCCCTTTCCCTGTGCATCTCCTGTGTAATGGTGCTCACATTGCCTGTGTAATTTTAACTTGCTTTTTTGCTTATGGTTTCTTGAACATTTTTTTTTTTTCAACTTGGGATGCGTATATGAGTCACAAGTGTGCTGCACCCTCGAGGCTGTGTGCCTGGGAGTTTCTGGAGCTTATCTGTTTTTCATCTCATCCTAGGAATACCAGGATCACAAATGCGTGCTATGCATTCAGCTTTTACATGGCTTCTGGGAATTCGAATTTTGGGCCTCAGACTTACAGGACAAGTGCTTCTACACTTAGCCATCTCTGCAGTCTTTGAACAGTTCCTCGTGTCACTGACAAGCCCGTGCCATCATTTCTAACCAGGATCTTTTATTCCGAGAGATGAACACACTTATTGCGTAATTCTTGGCTTCAGGAGTGTCTCAGTTTTGTCAATTTCTCTTTTTGGCCACAGGACAGGAACTAGTTATCATACCACAAAGCACAGCGATCTCAGGGAAAGCTGGCCAGGTCTGTTTCAGCCCAGCCCTTCTTCAGATCACCTCTGGGTGACACTGGAGTGCTGAGGATGCCCACGGCCCCCACAGTGAAGCTCATGTCGCTACCACAGGTTCCCACAGCTTCAGCGTTCTACACTGGGGGAAAAGTCCTCCCGCCCGCCCCTCCAGCCCCTCCCTGCCTGGGATGACGTACTCTTTCTTAGCACTGTCTCTGAATCCTGGTGGCTCTTTAACTTCCAGCCGACTCGCGGGGCCTCACCAGCTCTGTGGAGCTTTTCTAATCACTCAAGCCCACGTTTCGATCTCTCCCCAGGGAACCATCTGCTCTTCACTTTAGAGCTTTATGGCCAACCATCTTGTCTTACTCTTTCATCTCGTTTACTTTAGGTTATAAGTGCCTGCAGAGCAGAAATGCATCTTATGATTCCTTTCCACTCCTGTGGGGCCAAGCACACAAAGATGTCATCCAATAAATTCTAGCTGAATGGAGAAGAGCTGAATTACTAAACTGACTGAAAGGCTCAAATACGTTTTTTTTTTCCTTTTTGAATAACAAGACATTTAGAAGCTATCCATTAGCTTAAATAAGAATACAAATGATATCAATTTCTAGTCATCTGAATTAGATGAAATAGGTTAAAAAAAAAAAGAAAAAGAAAAGTACTTACTTAGAATTCGTGCAAATCCAAAGTCACAAATCTTTATCATTCCTTGCTTGGTTATTAGGATGTTTTCAGGTTTTACATCCCGATGAATGCACTGTAAAATAATTTTTGACTAATTATCTGAGCCATCAAAACAACAAAGAATCAACGGTATCTATCAGTCTAAATGATGGATTCATAGCTCACAAGTGAGAAAGAGATATCTCCTTCATTTTTCTAGAAATATTTAAATTGACAATTTCATGATGAATATTGTTAAAAGAAAAACTTTAAATGTCAGTATATTATCAAAGATATTAAATCTATCAGTGGACTTGGAGAGGGGCTTGGGAGGAGATGAGGGAGGGAGGGAGGTTGAGATTGGGAGGAAATGAAGGAGGGGGCTACAGCTGGGATACAAAGTGAGTAAACTATAATTAATATAAATATTAAAAATTGAATAAAAAAACTATAATTGTTAGCCGGGCACAGTGGTACAGGTCTCCCCAACACTTGGGGAGGCAGAGGCAGGCAGATCTCTGTGAGTTCGAGATCAGCATGGACAGCCTGGCTACACAGAGAAACCCTGTTTCGAAAAACCAAACCAAACCAAAACTATAATTGTTATCTGGGTAGTGGTGGCAGGCGCCTTTAATCCCAGCACTGAAGGCACAAATCGCATCACGAAAACCTGGACTATACGTTTTGTGACTGTCACAGGAGGTGAAGGGTTTCGCTTTGTTCGAACAGAAACTCTGGAGGCTTTTTTAAAATCCCAAGAGAGCCTCCCTAAGGCAAGCTATCCGGTTCCCTGATCTTGACTTTTCAGCAATCCCAGATCACCCTGGTGGAGTCCTCCTGCTGGCATCTGGATTGCCCAGATGGCAGAAAGGTGCTTTGGCACTCTACGCAGCCACTCAGACCGTCCAGAGGTGTTCTATAAAATCTCTATTCTAGCAAAGCACCAGGAGCCAACTGGGGCGAGCTTCCATTAGCCCCGAAAGGGGAGAGAAAAGTGACAGCGCACAAAAGAGAAATTAATATCTCGCTTTGGTGTCTGTGTGCATGAACTCCCGCGCATGTATATCACACACAGGCGTATACTCACAGACCAATCCAACACGCACAAGCGCGCACGCACGCACGCATGCGCGGAATGACGCGCGGAATGACGCATCAAGGACATGCATTCATATGACCCCAAACCAAACCAATAGGTACACACGTAAGCACGTGTGCACGCAAGGACGCATGCGTGTGCCCCACCCCAAGCGCATGCGCACACCCACCCACCCACCATGCGCATGCATATATGCGCATATGTATTTGCGCATATGCACACATGCGCACATAAAAGGATACAAATGATATCCATGCATAGGTGTGGCCCCAAAACAACCTAACAGGAACGCACACGCCCCTAAACCAATGCAATGAGTGTGTGCGCTTGTGCACATACACGCCAGCAACAAAAGCATGCAAGTATGTTTATGTGCGTACCCACACTCAAGGATGCTCGAGCATGCGTGTTCCCCCAAAACAACCCAACCCACGTACGTACACACACACACACACACACATACACACACACAACGCGCACATGCACATACAAGCGTCCCCTTTCCTCGCGTGTCACTCGCTTTGATCTTAATCGGTGGTTCTCCATCAAGAGTCATTACAGAGAGCATGCTACTTACGTTGTGTTTGTGGCAGAAGTTCAGCGCCTGGAGGGTTTGCCACAGCACGCTTTTGACAAGTCCATTAGGAACTCTGGAGGGAAAGAATGAAAACAGAAGTGAACGCTCCTGGAGAGAGGGGTCCCAGAAACCTCCGCCTCCCTGAGTGCTGGGATCACAGGTGTGTGCTGCTACTGCTCAGCTCCCGCTTTTCTTTTTTATGCAGTGGAAAGGTGACCAGAGCCATCCTAGAGGCGGACTACTCAAGTTCAAATTCTACCATGCTACTTCCTATTTTTATAACCCTAGAGAGTTCGGGAAGCTTCAATTTCTCCAGTGTGAAAATGGAATAACGCCCCTGAAGTCACCGGGAGAGCTACCACCCAAACACTTGGGTGTAACATGCACTTGTGGTGAGGAGATGAGGGTCTGAGGTCAGATGAAGCCAGTGAATGTGGCCACGACCCAGACACAGACTAGAGGTCCCAAAGGTTTAGATTGTTGGGGTTTGGTCTGCTGCTGTGTATATTAAATGCTAATTGCTGGCGCCTAATTCGCCACCTAGATGAGTGCATTCTCCCGTACAGAAAGTGGTGTGTACACTTTGTTTGCCAATATTCTCTGACTGGTTAAATAAACTACCTGACAGCCTACAGCTGGGCAGAAGAGAAGTAAGTGGAGCTTAGGTTCCCAGGCTTGGCCGCAGATAGGGACCCAGGAGAATTGAGAGGAGGAGCAGCAGCAGTAGGAGGGAAGGAAGTCACCATGGGGCAGTATGGACCATGAGCACGTGGCCATGAGGGCTGGCCTGGTGGAACAGATGCAGCCCAGGAAAGAACAATCATGGCAAGTAACCTGGGGTGTGCAGCTGGGAAATAGCAAAGTAGCTCAGAAGGCTGATAGCTGCCCAGGTATGGGGCCCTATATAAATCCAAGAGGTCTCTGTCTAGTTTGGGAACTAGCTGGGGTAAAGAAGCCCTCTAGAGGCTAGTATTAATCATAACAGAAGATGCTCTGGGTAAGAAAGAATCAGAAGTGTGGGGGGATCAAGCTGTAGAGCCCACAGAACCTGAACCTTGCTCTAAATTCAAAGCTACTGAAAGGACTCAAGCAAGAAGTGATACTTGCCGAGAAGGGGTTTTCAGAAACTAGAGTATGGGAAAATGAGTATAGGAAGCTGATCTAGCGATCTGAGCTAGCAATGCAGACGAGGGTGAAAGTGGTGGAGGGGAGGGATGGTTTCAGCCCCCAGGGAGGGGCAGGCGCAGGTACTAGTGACTGTATTAACAGCCACAGGGTAGGCACCCCGAGACTCCAGCTGCGGGGAACTGGGAAACAGAGCAGGTATGAAGGCTCAGAAACGTTCAGAACCCTGACTGCTAACGTTGTTAATGAGAGACGTGGAGCTAATTCCACAGGGGCATTGGTCATCAAAGAGGATATGCAAAGACTTCTTACTGGGACATCATGGCTCTGTCCAGCTAGCTCAGATTCCGAGGAGGCAGAGCCCACTGCTAGAAGAACACACACTGGCGATGAATCCCACCGGCCTTGCAGAGGAGATGGGACTATGGCGGATGCAGACGGACAGTGCCAGGTCCAGGCGGGGAGGGCACTCCAAAGCCATTCTGCCACAGGCAGCAGTTTTCAAAACATCACACAGTGAAATAAAACCCTCAATACAAACCAATCAATACTTGGTGTTTAAATATTATACTTTGGTTGAGTGCAAAGATAAATACTAAAGAAATAGTGAAAAGCCTAAAGCAAAGATCAGCTATCTCAGTTCAAGACTGAATGGGCATTGTGTGCAGCTGACTCGAGCTATTCGGCTCAGAAACTGCAGCCTTGGTCACCTGAAGATGACACTGACCATTTGTGTGTGTGCATGTAAGAGAGATGCATGTATAGGTATTTTGTGTGTGTGCTCACGTGTGTACATATGTGTGCATGTGTTGAAGGCCAGAGATTGGGGTTTTGGAGTCTTCCATCCATCTAATTATTATTTTAATGATTTATTTTTAATCTCTTAGGTTTAAATTTTAATAACATAATTTACTGTTTAATTTTTATGTCTGCATTTGGGTGTGTGAGTGCACTCAGGTGTGGGTGCCCAAGATGTATAGAGGTGTCAGAACCCCTGGAACTGGAGTTACAGGCTGCTGCAGGCCTGCTGACATGTGTGCTGGGACTCAAACTCAGATCCCTTGGAAGAGCTGTCCCTGTTCTAAAGAGTGGAGTCATCTCTCCGGCCCTATCATGTTTGAGACAGGGTCTCCTGCTGAAGCCGGAGCTCACTGATTTGGCTAGAGTAGCTGGCTAGGTCCAGGGATCTCTCTTAAACTTCCCCAGCATTGAGATCACAGGTGTGTGCAGCCATGCCTAACTTTATGTGGGGTCAAGGGAAGATAAACACATCCAAATGTATGGATGGGCTTCTCAAGGGGAAGTCATGTCTTGACTTACCAGTTCTTTATTACTGGAAAATCAGGTCAGTCCCAACAAGAAATAATTTTCTAAATAATGCTGTTTGAATATTTACATGTGCATTTTTGCCCTTATCTGAATATTTCCATGGTATATACTGTTCTAAATGGAACTTTGTGGTTCAAGTATGACAAATGATCTTCCTAGCTACATTCTCTCTAGGGGGAGGGGGACTGCGGACCTGTTTTGTTTGGGGTGGGCTTCAAATTGAATCCCTGTGCCTTGTACATGCCAGGCAAGCTCTGTGCACTGAACTAGATCCCTAATCCTTTTGAAAACATTTAATGCATGGTCTTGACAAGTTACTCAGGTTAATCTTAAACTTGTAATCCTCCCATCTCAGCCTTGCTAATATACTACAACACCCATCTTACCCAATCTGAAAAGTTATTAGTTGTGGTAACACTTTATTGAAATTCTTTTTCAGTCTTATTCAAGGATTTTTTTTCTTTTTGTAAAGTGCAATCTCCAAAACTTCTGTGATTTAAGCATTGTTGACACTGTTCCCCTTTCCTTCTTTTAAACATTTAAAAAACTTTTTTAGAACCTGTGATTGTATATTGGAAAAACCTGTTTCTGGTTGTGGTGTGGCTCAGCAGTAGCACACACCTTTAATCCAAGCACTTTCTGTCTACTGTAAACAGGTGGTTATAGTGTGGCGCAGCCCTAGCACACACCTTTAATCCAAGAGCTTTCTGTAAACAGGATTAAATAAAGTCAGCCACAGGAAAAGAGGTGGAGCAAGCAACCAGTTAACAGGAAGTGAACATAGGAAAAGAAACCATAGAGGGTGAGAGGAAGTCCAGAGGATATATTAGAGAGACACACAGGAAGTAAAAAGGAGGGACATTTATGTTGAAGGGTTTTTAAGACAGCATGGAGAAGGGCCTTTTCTCTTCTGGGGCATCAGCTGAGTAGGAAGGTCAGCTGGGTGCTTTCTCTGCCTCTCTGAGCCAGGCTTTCACCCCAACACCTGGCTCCAGAGTCTTTATTGGTAAAATCGAGTGTTTGGGATTTTGTGTAAAAAACAGTTTTAACGTTTTCAAATTAAAAAAAAAAAATCCTATTGGCATTCTAATTAAAATTTTGTGCTTCAAAAATAATTGATGAGACAGTATGTTTATACTTTTACAGTATTTCCATCTAAGACACATGCTTGTTTAAATACGTCTTTAATCATTTCAGTCAGATTTGTAGTTGTCTTCTTTTGTCCTTTTTTAAGGATTTCTTTTTCTTTGCGTTTGAGCGTTTACCTATATGTACATATGTGCAACATGTGCAGGCAAAGAGAAGGGTATTATTGGATGCCCTGGAGCTGGAGTTACAGATGCTTGGGAGCCGCCACGTGGAGCCAAACCTGGGTCCTCTGCAAGAGCAGCGGGCATCTCAGCGCCGGGCACTCCCCAGCCCCAGGTAGGTGCTTTCATCCTTTTACTCCCAGGGGAGTTCTGGGATAAGGTTTCCCCATCCTGAATCACAGTCTTTCCCTTCATGCCTTACCAGGATGTGTGCTCACTGCCTATGTGCTCCTGGTTACTCTTTATCTAGGCTGGTAGCCATCACCCTTTGAGCACATCCTACCTGAAGCTGGAGGGTGTTTGGGGCAGGGGCAGGGGACACTGGGGCTGCACACGGGACCAAAGAGAACTGGCCACACAACTCCAGTTTCTGGGTCACTTGCCCGGTCGGGTTTCTCTCCAGCTCCTTCAGCAGTGTGTGGTCACAGTACTCGAAAACCAAGTGCATCTTTCTCTTCCTTCTGAACACCTCCACCAGGCTCACAAGGTTTGGGTGTTTCAACTGCTGCAAAAGATTTGAAGTGCGCAGGTTAGCGCTGTGTCCCCACTGCCAGCTGCCCCCAGATCTGCTGTGATGCTGAGAGAACAAGCCCCCTTGATTATTCCAGCTCCCGGGCAGATGTCTTCTTTTCTTTTCTTGTGTGTGTTGGTGTGTGTGGTATGTGTGGGGTGCACACAGTGTGTGCGTGCATGTGGAGGTTCGAGGTTGACATCAGGTATTCTCCTTGATTGCCTCTTAATGTTTTATTAACATATACATATCTATCTATCTATCTATCTATCTATCTATCTATCTATCTATCTATCTCTATATATACATCCATGAGTGTGCAATGTCACATGTGTGGAGGTCAGATGACCACCCGTGGGGGACTGATTCTCTCCTTCAGTGACTTAAGTCCCTTGAACTCGTGTTGTCAGACTTGGCTGCAGGCGTCTTTACCTGCTGAGCCTTCTTGTCTCCTCCCTCCCTTTAACTTTTGAGATAGGCTATCTCGCTGGGACGTGGCACTTACGGTCTCAGCTAGACTAGCTGACCAGCAAGCCTTAGGTATCCTCCTGCCTCTGCCTTCCCAAAACTGTGCTCACAGACACATGCCATTGAGCACAATTTTTTACACCGGTGTTAGGGATCTGAACCAGGGTCTCCACGCTTGTACAACATACACTTTACTGGCTGGGCAATTTCTCTAGCTTCTTGTACAGAATTTGTTACACTGTTTCTTAAGATAAATTAATGGCTCTTAGAGCCACAGAAACTTCTCGGAGGAATAAATTTAAGACTTGTAGCAAATCAGTAATGATAGTAGCTACACTGTTAAATTCCCTCTGTGATGGCACTGAAGTGAAACTACCGTGCAGGGTATGAAAAAACTAGGAACCTACAATTCGTAATACAAGTGAAGAACTGAAGAATTATTATGCAAAGACTATAAAGTGATCAGCATCTATGTACCTTATCCATTATCATGGACAAAAAAAAAAAAGTTTTCTTTTATTTTTAATTGTGTGTGTTGTGTGTGCACATGCACACACATGTGACTGTCGGTGCCCGCAGAGATCCCCTGGAGCTCGAGTTGCAGGCAGTTGTGAGCCAGCTGGGAGCGGGCTGTCTGCAAGAACAGTGTGCTCTTAATCGGAGCCCGTCTCCCCAGTCCCCTTCGCCATAGACTTACTGCCACGGTCGCCTGGATTTAAATGCGCTCTGGGGTCTAGTGTTGGCTCCCAGCAATACTGGATCCTGCTCCTAAGCTTTTGTTATACTTCTGAGGAGCCGCCCACCCCCAGGCTTGTGCATCTAGGAATTCTTTTCGTTGCATTCTGCTCTCGTGGAGTCTGCCTGCACTGATGCACAGTGTTCTATGTGTTGCGTTCTATTGTCAGAGAGTAGTCTTTGATAGGTTTTCTTCTTTTTCTGTGCACTATAATATTCTATAGATGCATTTTTAAAAATGTTTCTATGTGAGCTGGGCAGGATGGTGCATGTCTGTAATCCCAGCACTTTGGGAGGCAGAGGCAAGTGGATCTCTCTGTAAGTTCGAGGTCAGCTTGGTCTACAAAGAGAATCCAGGACAGCCGAGGCTACACGGAGAAACCCTGTCTCGAAAACAAACAAAGTTTTTATGTGAATGAGTGTTTTGCCTGTATGTATGTATGTATGTATGTATGTGCACTACTTGTATGCCTACAGAGGCCAGAAGGCATCAGAGCACCGGGGAAGAGAGTTACAGATGGGTGTGGAACTAAACCCAGGTCCTCTGCAGGATCAGTAAATGCTCTTAGCTGCTGAGCTCTCACTCCAGCCCCCTGTTCAATATTTTAAGCCAAAATTATAAAAACCTTAGTATTAGACGCCAATATAACAGGTAAAACCAGAACAACTATAGGCAAACTACCATACATGGCTAGTCTGCTTACACCGAGGGAGACCGAACAGTTTACTGTACATACTGGGGCACCGCCCAGAGTGGCGGGATATTAGCTACACAGGAAACTAGGGCAAAAACTACAAGCCAGGATACCCCTGGGAAAACCGGGACATAGGACCTAACCTATTGGTAACTCCTTTTCCTTGTTGTATACCTAGTAGACAAACCAATTTTCCAATATGCACAAACACACACGTGTAAAACCACAAAATCACCTAAGTGCTGCTCTGTGTTGGGGAAACAAGAACCTGTTCTACATGGGGAATGTGTCCTGAGCCCCTAATCAATCCGCACTCCGTACACACCACTGGCTGAAAGCGCCGAACGAAGGTCAAAGGGAGGCAGGGGTGGTTTCACAAGAGTCAGGTGCTCTGTGCTCTAGCATAACCCCGGCTGCAAGCTGGACACTTCTCCTGCCTGCCGGGTGGACAAGGGGTTCACAGACACTGCAGCTCGGTGACACAGACGCGCCCAGGCGTCAGCTGGCCAAAGCGTCTGTGGGCAGGCCTGCCACTGGCGGCTGTGAGTGATGCTGGCACAGCCTGCACTGTGGTTGCCTCCAGTGAAACAGTGTGAGGAGGCCGCCTCAGGTGAAACAGTGTGAGGAGGGTAAGCAGGGGGAGAGTGTGAGGAAAATAAAGACGGTGAGTGCTGGGCCAGCAGTGGGGCAACAGGAAAGGCCTGGACAGCCATCGCCAGACCCCTCACGGAGGGAACGCAGTGTGGCTGCTTTGCACCTTAGGGTCATCCTTAGATTGAGGCTGTTTTAGCTCAGAAGTTAGACAGCAAGCAACCCCCCCCCCAAGCATTAGGTTTACCTGAAGACCAGGGAGGGCGAGGGTGAGAGAAGCGTTTTGTGTTGTTTTTGTTTTTTGTCTTAGACCCTCCGTGCCCGAGGAGGCTGGTTCCCTCGCGCCCTCTGCTGGCAGAGCGGTAAGAGCAAACTTTTTTTTTTTTTTAAATTCAAAGGGCAATATATTGGGGAAAACTTTTCATATATTTGAAAAGGAAAAATAATGTAATTATTTCTTTACCTTTACAAGTCGGAATTCCGTTAAAAAGGACAACAGATACTCGGGAAATGAAGGTTGGCTGTGCGCAGTTGCAACCACAGGGTCGGATAAGGAACGGACGCTCACCTGCTAGCGGCGCCTCCCCCCCCCCCCCCCGGGAGCTCATTAGAAAAGAGGCGCTTCCGGACCCATCTCGAATCGCCCTCCCCCCAGCTCTGCATTTCAGCAGATCCCTAGGGGGTCCCCCGGAGGCTCTCTTTGGGGAAGCGTATCCCAGGCTTTACACCTCTAGGAAAACATTTCCATTGGGAACAGACGAAACCTCTACACCCAAGAGCCATCAAGGGTAAAAGCAATGGCAACAAAAGAAAGAAAAAAGGAAAAAGGAGAACCGGTAGAACCCGCCCGAGGAAGCCTGCAGGGGAACCGGGGGCCTCTCTGCCGGGAAGTGCCCTTGCAGTTCTGCTGGTTGGCTGGGGAACGGTGTGGGGGCAATGTCCAGAAGATGGCCAGGCGGGAGGACGGCTGGTAAACAGTGAGGTCAGGACACGGGGGACAGCAGGGATGTTTCTCAATCAGGGTGTCGCGTGCTGCACGCCAAGTACTTGGATGCTTTAACCATGCTCACACATACAGAAGAGAAAAAAACAAGGAGGCCAAAGTCCCACACTGTTTCCCCAAAGTTGCTGATCTCCACGAATCTAAGTCCAAGGAAGAGGAGCCCGACTCTCCGCCGGTCGTGTTAGGTTGGTAGGCCCGCCTCACCCAGCCCTCGGAGCCCGGCCTGCAGACCTACCTTCAGCATGCGTATTTCTCGAAGGGCAATTTTCTTAACCACGGGGTCATCTTCGGATTCCACGAATTTTTTGATAGCTACTACTTGTCCAGAAGATCTGTTCCTGCACTTGAATACGACCCCGTAGGAGCCTTCTCCAATCTTAGCTAGTTTTTCATACTTTTCCATTTTTGTTAAAGCCACTGAAGGCAGCTGAAGCGCAGAGCCGCACCTGGAAGAAGAGAACGGCTCTCGTGACTCACGCCGCCCAGGACACCGTTCTCACAGTTTGTGTGACAGCCTGCCTGGGTGGCCAAAGGCGCATTCCCACCCTTTAAGCTTCTGAGTGCAGCCTGAGTGAGTGCTCGCTCGCACGGTGCTATTTCAAGACCCGCAGGGGTCATTTCTATTGGTGGCTCTGTGCTTTAACCACAGCTCAAAGAGCACAACCTGGAGGAAGAGCCTTTACCCGATACATTGTTGTTATTTTCCTGGAGCAACCGGTTAAAACGCAAGACTGTGAAATGCCGCGGAGGGAAGGACTTTCATATTCTTGAATCTGGTGTTTGCCTTTCCTTAACTCACGCACCGGAAACCCCACAGCAATGGGGAAGAATTGTGCGACCGAACAGAGTACAAAACTCTACACCCCCACCTGGTGGACAGAAGGAAGAAAACCACGGTCTCTGAACAACAGAGCGTTTCTCGGGACACCATTTCCTTAAAACGTTTGGAGGACGTTTATTATTACTACCATTATTATTGTGTGTATGTCTGTGTATATGATATGAGTAGGAGATGCGTGTAGGAAGTGGTACAGGTGGTATGCATGTGAGAGGGTGTGTGACAGCGAGAATGTGGTGGTCAGAAGACAACCTGTCAGTGCCGGTCTTCTCCTGCCACGTGGGTCTGAGGATGTAGGTCAGGTTGCAAAACCTGCCTGGCAAATCAAATGCCGTTATAACTTGATCCACCCTGCTGGTCAAAGCACCATATCTTTTTTCTTTAATTTTATCTTTTTCTTTCTTTCCTTCCTTCCTTCCTTCCTTTCTTCCCTTCTTTCTTTCTCTCTTTCTTTCTCTCTCTCTCTCTCCCTCCCTCCCTCCCCCCTCTTTCTTTCTTTCTTTCTTTCTCTCTCTCTCTCTCTCTCTCCCTCCCTCCCTCCCTCCCTCTTTCTTTCTTTCTTTCTCTCTCTCTCTCTCTCTCCTTCCTTCCTTCCCTCC
>REGO01001573.1:0-11529 GCA_010120015.1 Rhombomys opimus | reverse complement strand
GCGCTACCCAGCCCCCGGCCTTACATTCTGATCACACGGGACTGTTCTCTACCATACAGCCGGCGTCTCTCAGGTCTAATCTTGTTTTCCTCTTTCTAAAAGCAAATCTCACAAGCATAGGTTGATGGTTGTTAGCACAGTATTTGGGCAAGATTAGGTGCAGAGAGCTAGTGGTGGGAAATGTTTTCCCTGGCCTTCGGCCTCCCTCAGCTTCAAGCGGCCGGCCTTCGTCCGAACTTGAGCATTTAGACCTATCTGACTCTTGAGGTAACGGAGCCCTGTCTACAAAGACAGGAACAGCTCGGGGCCAGCAGCGACGGCAAAACGACGCACGTAGAGGGGAGAAGCACAGGTGATAAAATTGCTCAGGACGTTGCTACGGAATTTCCTTACTGTTAAGGATTTACACAATGCAGCACGTCGGAGAAAACAACAACTTGTTTTCACGACTGTTTCACAAACTAAGTCCCGAGGGCTTGAGGAAACCCAAGAAATACACAGAGAAAGTCAAGACGGAGAGGAAGTGGTGATGAGTGGGGGGGAAAAAGGTGGAAAAACGACTTTTCTCATCCAAGAGGCTCTGAGACACTGTTAAAAAGCCACCAGGCCCGGTCCCGGCTTTAGGAAGAATGAGGTTAAGGCCAGTTTCGAGGCCAGGCAAGCTCACCCAGGGAGGCCACCCACCACTCAGAGTCAACCGTCTCGGATGAAACCAAACGTGCCTTGAACGGTCCATAATGATGGGGAGCACGGATCTCACAGGCCATTCCGACCGGCCCTACACTCCTGTAAAAGCACCCGCCTGTGTCACGGACGCCGCGGCTCCCGTTAAAATCCTCGGAAACCAGCGCAACCCGCAATTTGCGCAACCCCACGCCTCATTTTGCTTTCGCTCCACGCTCTCGGCGTGCACACGAAAGCTCGGCAAGTTCGGCCCGAACTCACTTTATTTGCAAGCCTCTGAGCCTCCGCTCGGCGACCTCCCCCGCGCCCAGGCCGCACGCGCGCCGTCTGTGCCGCTCGGCCGGTCCCGGTGCCCTCCCTGGCACCCCGCGCCCCCTCCTGTCCTCCGGAGCCCCGCACACGCCTCTCCCCGCCCTCCCCGGCCAGGGGCGCCCGCACTCACACCACACAGCACCGGGCGGAGGTGACGCGGTGTGGGGCCTCGGGGAGCCTCGCCCCGCGGCCGCCCCAGAACTCCCGAGAGCCCGAGCGAGGCGTCGCCGGGGCAACCGGGACGCGCAGCCGCCAGGCCCGGTCCCTGCCCCGGCAGCCCCGCAGCTGTCACGTTAGCTCTTCCCCCAGTCCTCGTGCTGTTTGGCGTCAGCCGTGGCTCGTTAACACCTCACTTCTTTCCTCAAGGATCACATTCTAAACGAAATTAAGCCAGGAAGCACATTTATCGCCTTCTCTCAAAACCAGAACACGATTCCACTACATTTATCTCAGCTCACACCTACCCATTTTTGTCTGATTTCTGCCCTTCTGTGGGAAAACGTTCTACATCAGGCGGACCAATAGTCACTTTATGAACAAACATGTTGGCCTATTTCCGTCTTTACCGGAAGTGTGTGTGTATCCTTGTTTTCCTTGCTCCTCATCTCGAGACAGGGTCTTTGTTCCCCTTTGGGGAGCTGGCTGTGACTTTTGGGAGAGTCTCCTGTCTCTTGGCCTACACAGATGACTGCTATGGAGCCCAACTTCACATGGGCTCTTGCATTGAAAGTGCTTTATCCACTGAGCCCATCTTCCTAGTGTGCCACCTGCCTTTTATTTATTTATTACTTGTTTATTTAGAGGCAGGGTCTCTCTATGCAGTCCTGGTTGTCCTCCAACTTGCTATGTACCAAAGCTGGCCCCAAACTCAGCGATCTGTCTGCTTTTGCCTCCCCAGTGCTGGGGTTAATGATTGCCATGACTGATGATGTCCAGGCTAGCCTGGAACTTGCTGCGTATCCGCGGGAAGACACTGAGCTCCAGTTTCCTGTCTCCACCTCCACCTCCCCTAAGCTCCACCGCATCACTGTTCCTTGACCGTGCAGTGTTTTTTCATGTCTAAACTACAGCATCTCTCCTGCCAGCCCAACCCTGCACATCAAAAGTTCCCTTCCCCGAGCCACCAATCTGAGAGCACATGTGGGAAACACCAAGGCTCTGTGCACATATGTCACAGTGGCACAGTTAGGTCTTCATGTGGGACTCCTAACAGCAGGACCAGGAGCTGTCTCTGACTCTGTTGCCTGGCTTGGGATCCCTTTCTCCTGTTGGGCTGCCTTGCTTTGTCACAGTAGATGTGCTTGCCTAGTCTCACTACAACTTGACATGCCAAGGTGGGCTGACATCCATGAGAGGCCTCCCTTTCTCTGAGCCTTTTCTGAGGAGAGAGGAAGAACAGTAGGATGGCAGTGAGGTGAAGGGCCTGGGGGAGGTAGGACGACCACTGTGATTGGGATGTAAAATAATAAAAAAGTTCCTTTTCCTCTACCAAGGATGCATATAGCTGTCTATATGTTTCTCTCCCCAAAGCATATTCAAGGTGCCTTTTGTTCTTTCTCTCTCTCTCTCTCTCTCTCTCTCTCTCTCTCTCTCTCTCTCTCTGTGTGTGTGTGTGTGTGTGTGTGTGTATGGAGGGAGAGGGAGACAGAAAACACATGAGAGCACCTTCCTCTACAGCTCTAGCCTGGCCTTGAATTCGTGATCCTCCTTCCCAGCTGGGACTAGAGATTTGCTTGACGACATTCCTTGCTTGTATTTACTTTCATTTTACCCGAACACACTCACTGATGATTTCTGTCTTTTTTCCAGTGCTGCTCAATAGGAGATCACCAGCAGATGTTAGAAGTCCTCAAGTGTTTACAGGCTATTTTTCCCCACCCATTCGTTCCCTTCTGTAATGATGAAATAAAATCTTTGATTTTGTGGTTTCTACTAAAACATGATTCACACACCAAACCCACCCACAAACAACTGCCGTTTTCAAAACCAGTAAGGACACAATTAGTTAACAGGAAAAGCAGCTGAATGTTAATGATGACAAAGTAAGATCATTTCTAACACTGATGTGAGCGGATCTCGTCTGGAATTTGCACTTGAAACTGTGATATAAATGATTCCTTGAATCCTTGCAGCACATTCGGAAATGTTGGCCTAAATGTAATCTGTTCCAGCGGTTCTTCCTCTGTGGTGCATGTCAGAATAATGTATGCTTCACAAAGGCAAAGGTTCTTGGGCCTTACTCCTCAACAGTTTGTGAGTGCTCATGGTTACTAAGCGACCAGCTATGTACATTTTCAGGGAGGGGCCGTCTGTCTAAGCACTCCCCAGTTTAATGTGACCCCTTCTGAGATGTACCGTACAGGTACTCGGAAGGGGAAGAAACAGCTGAGCTTTAAAAGCATCAACTGCTCTGCAATGCTAAGAGAAAAATCTAGTTTCTTAAAAATTTTTCCACAAGTCTGTTTATCAGCTAGTTAGTGATGTTACTCTCATAAAAGCTGATTTAAAAAAATGCCATTAGTAAATAATGTTGATTATTCCTAACACATTAGAGAAAATAATATCCATAACTGCTCAATTTAAAAAAAGATTTATTTACATATTATTTATACAGTGTTCTGCACACCAGAAGAGGGCCCCAGATCTCACTATAGATGGTTGTGAGCCACCATGTGGTTACTGGGAATTGAACTCAGGACCTCTGGAAGAGCAAGCAGTGTTCTTAACCTCTGAGCCATCTCTCCAGCACAATTGCTCTGACTCCTAGCCACCACAGAAATGGCTCTGAAATAAACAATCCAAGCTCACCCTTGGGCTTGAAAGATCAGTAGAAACAGCATCCCTTGGTCACCCAACCAATTTCTTCCCGCCTCCTCTTTCTACTCTTGTCCTCCAGGACGGGGTCCTTCAACACTCCTTTGCTGTCTTATGTCAGGCCACCACAACCTACTTTCTCTGACAGTAGACACCTGAGCTTTGCAGGCCAGTCTGTGACACTGATGGATGAAACACAGTCTTAACAACAGCTCAGTACAGAGGTGGTGCTGTGTGCTCATAAAACCTTATTGACAAAAACAGCTAAGTTGGCTAAGGTATAATTTGCCAACTCCTGCTCCAGCACTACAAGTGTTTGATTTTCTTGACAAGAATTCAAGATTCTACAAAAGATGCCCCTTTCCTCAAATGTGGGATCTTTATTACATTAAAAATATAGATCAAATAATGATTATTGAGAACCATATACTTAAGATTTGACTGCAAAAGAAAGCATTTCCCATTAATGCTATTAAGCCAGATGTCAAGCAACTACTCAACAGCATGTTAAAAAACATGTTTATTTTACAGTATGTACAATCAGGGACATATTTAAAACCATTATCAATTAAAATAAATGAAGCATAAATCACAATTTAGTTTGTTCTTAGTGTATACATACTCACATCAAAATATAAAGAACATATACCAAACAGAGCCAGAGGTGTGCATTTTGCTACAACTTCATATCTATCTGATCAGACAGACGGACTCCACTGGAAAAAAAGCCAATCAACAATGATTTTAAGCGAACTAACTTCCTGTGATGTGTAGTATCCATTATAATGTTTGTATGAGGTAGTAACTAAATCATCTTGGCCACGTATTAATACTCTAAATAAAAAAATAGGGAAGTGATAATAAAGTAAGGCCAACAAACGTAAAGACTCCGTGAGAAATCTGATCACGTCACTGTGGAATGTTCTAGCTCTTCAGTGTGATTTCTGAAATGTCTAGTGTGGACTCTCTAACAATGCTGGTTTATCCTTTGTGCATGCCGCACCCCAGAGGACAAGCAGTGTTCTACCAAGGTACCGCCGTTCTGTGATTGCAGGTTTCTGCAAAGGTGTGTCCAAAGCACAGACAAGCAATCTTACACGATTCTGCTTACATAGAAAAAGGTCAGTTACTACAACGGGTGGTTAATTGGCTTGTTTCACATAGAAAACAATCCAAATACATGTAAAAAAAAGATGTTGTGGAGCCAAATGCATATTCACGGCGTCACAGCTTTCTTTGTGACTTAATACATCACATATCAACACTCTGTGCAAGGAGAAACACCAGTGCACTTGCATTAAAATTAAAAACAAGATTATAAAATGATTATAGCTCGTTACCATTTTAAAAGTTACAAGATTTATATCCATATTACTAAATTACATATAATAAAAATACAATAGTGTTAAATGTCGTTTCATTGCCAGCATCCCATTTTGTAATATAACCACACCCAAGAATATACTAAAGGATTCTTAAAATATTAACCCCGGTCGCATTTTAATCACCATTTACATCTGTACAGATAAGACACTTTTACATCTCATAAAAGTACATTATCTACATCAGTTCTTAGTGTATGCCTCAGCAATATGAAGTTCACAGAAAAATACTGCTTATATGTACAAGATTACATAACAATGAATTAAGCACTTGTGTGGTTCAATGTGCTAAAAAAATCCATACCACTTAAAACAGAAAGCTGTCCCATCTGTCTCATGCCACAATAAATTATAAGGACCTGAAGCCAGGCTCCTGCAGCTTCGGCACAGCTCCACGTGTCCACTAACGCTGCGTTCACTGTCAAGAACTCCATGTCTCAGTAGCTGTTTTCGTGACCCGCCAAGATGTATAAATTACTATTTGCTGTTGGGTTATCAGTTGGCCTACTTTCCAAAACCACAACCCTAGAGGACATAAGAACACACAACAAAGCAGTTATTTATCTATGAAAACTACTATCAGTTGAAAAAAATAAAAACCCACTGCCTCTCTGAGAGAAACCTCTCTAAATGCCGCTCCCTTGAGTTAGAGGCAGAACCCATTTGCAGTTACTATGATCAGAGCTCCCGCCCTGGAGATGCCCACCTCTGCCTGCTCTAGGATCAATGTTCTTCTAGGATTTGGGGGTGACAGGCAAGGGGTGAGAAGAAACCAATTAATATGCGGATAACTTTTTTTTGGGGGGGGTGCTTAGTCCTATTAATTCTAAAACAATCTGCAGTTTAAGGATCTGACAGCAATCTAGAATAAAACTCCAAAGTCTTATCTGGCAGGGAACTGCAGAGCGTTGTTTGCTAACACAGCGCCACCTTCCTTGTGCTCCAAGGCACCTCCAACCCTGCAGCTGAGGCAGTCCTGTTAGACCTGTGGGCTCCCCTTACTTAGAAGACTAGTTTTTAAATAGTTAAAAAGCAAACACTGGATTTGGAAAACCTATTTAGTACCAGATGTTCCAAACCCATCATCATACCTGTCAGATCCAAGGAGCCTGAAAATTCTTGTGTTATCTGAAATCTCCTGTGTTACCTGTTTAGTTAAAAAAATTATTTTTTAAATTCCTCAAATTAAAGATACAAAATCTTTTAAAAATTTTACCCTTCTTTTGAGACAGAATCTTGCTATGTAGCCCAGGCTAGACCTGAACCCTGGATCCTTTTGACTCAGTCCCTTGAGTTACATGCATGTGGCACCAGGCCTTACTCCAAATATTCAGAACCTTGTTTGGATAGTTCCTGGGCAACATTATAGCAAACCCCTACTTCCCCCACACTCCCACAATCTGCAGTATGGGGAAAGAACTCTGCGTAATTGTCATTAGGTGTTGTATAAGCTCAGAATCACATTAATTTGTTAGTTCAGAAAAAATCTGGCAAATTTAGAATTAATCCTAAAATGCTGGTGAAGAAGAATCCCTTGCTACATTACAGACTTCCAGAGAAAGTTTTAACGACAGCATGGAATTCACTCCACTCATCAAAGTGTCCTGTCATTTGCCCTGACGAGCGGCAAGGCTGGAGATAGCATCCAGCCTTTCAACGCTGGCTTTGCACGTTGGGTGGCTGCTATGTGCTAGACAGCAGGCGCCAGCTACTCTTACTGGCTTGAACTCTTACTGGATTCCAGGCAAGGTGTGCAGTGTGCTGGGCACAGTTCTGGTTCCTGTAGCCTGGACAGGATGGGTCCCTCCAGGGTTCCTCCAAGTACAAGCAAGTCTAGCGCCTGGGATGTGCTCAAGATGGACAAGCATCTTTCCACGTCTCCCCTGCTCTCCTCAGCGACACTTTCTGATGGAGTGGACCCTCAGTGTGGCCAACAAACTACTAACCACTAAGCAGAAAAGAGGGAGACTACAAGGAAGAGCTGTAATGGAAGGTCTGGTTTCTTTGTACGTTATACAAATATGCTTTTGTTTTAATCCTAAGTGTGGGGTTTTAGTTGGGCTATAGTTTGTCCACACCTGTTAACTGCCAGCTGGTTAATGGCCTTCCATGTGTGGCATGGAGAGGGGTGTGGTCTAGGGCTCTGAGAGCATAAATACGAGGCTGAGGCTGAGACAGAGACGGGGTGGTGTTCTGTGTGGCATGGAGCAGTTTGTAGAGACCAGAGACAGTGTGGCGGTTTGGAGCAGACAGATGGAGAGAAATGCTTTGGGGTGCAGCAGTGTGGAGGAGACTGCTGGCTGTGTTGGTGGTTGAAGGAGATTGGTATAGAGCTCCCAAAGACCCACTGACCCTAACCAGGAGAAGTAAAGGGGTCTGGGCCCCTCTCCCCACTAATCTTTTCTCTTCTAATTAAGGTTGGGGGGGGTTGGTGGAAGAGAGGTAGAGGCATAAACACCCCAAATAGAGTTTAAAAAAGTAAGAGGGCTACAGGTGGCTTTCCACTACAAAGAGGAACTCAATGCTGA
Organism: Rhombomys opimus; assembly: GCA_010120015.1. Lineage (NCBI taxonomy): Eukaryota > Metazoa > Chordata > Mammalia > Rodentia > Muridae > Rhombomys > Rhombomys opimus. The sequence continues at coordinate 3,809 of REGO01001573.1, read as the reverse complement.
TGGCTTACAAACATAAAATAGTCCAAATTGTGACTCTAGCAATAATCCCTTCAACGCTGCAGGCTAAAACTGAAAACATTCAAGCTGATACTGAAATGACATTGATTCCATCAAAACCTTAGACTGAGCTGTTCTAGAAACACTAATGTCCCTTCACTTCTGGCGTGACTGGTGAAAGACACTCAGCAATGGTGGCTCAGGCCTTGACTGCCGAGGGAAGCAGGGCTTCGCCAGTTGGAAGGAGGTGGCAGTCATGGAGATGTACTGACTATCACCCTGTGTAGTTTAAGAAAAGGCCTCCAAGTGACTTTTTGGACAAACCTTTCCTTTTTCTAAACCCCTCTTCTATTTCAACCTGCTCAAGTGATGCTACTGCGATGGGCTTGGGAATCCTGAGGAAGTTTTTGATGGTCTTCCCCGCCCACAATATTTTAGGGGCAACCATTCCTCTTGCTCATGTTAACCCCAGCACTGGCAGCAGAAACACTGAGCTGAACTGCATATGTCTTGTGTCTTAGAGTTATTTCTGAACGGTAGGGAGGGCTCAGACAAGGGGCCAACAATCTTGTCACGTGAACGAAGGCAGGGGAACTGGGAGGCAAGCCCGTTTCTTATTGTGTGCAGATGCCAGTGTTGCTCGAGTGCCAGGCAGAGCTGCAGGTCCAGGAAGCTGAAGGAATCAGCTGACTCATTTTAGTGGCAGCAGAGGCTTCTGATCTGAGCCTTAGGCTGGTTATGGAAGCATGAGGCATGGGCTGAGGTCAGCTGGCTAACAGAACAGTGGTTCTCAGCCTGTGGGCTGCTTTCACTGGGCTCACCTAGGGCCATCAGAAAACACAGATATTTACACTATGGTTCATAACAGTAGTAGCATTACGGCTGTGAAGTAGCGATGAAATAATTTTACGGTTAACAAAGCATGAGGGCAGCAGTAATGAGTCACAGCGCCAAGAAGGCTAAGAACCGCCGAGTCTCAGAGCACACGCTCCTCATCTCACCACCGGACTGCACAGTAAGAGAAACAGGCTCACTTAGCACCTTCACAGTGTTGGAAGAATTGCTTGGAACGAATTTTATATCTTCTCCCTCTTTTTAAAAAGGAGACAGGTGTTGCTATGTTGCCTAGGCTGGACCTGAACTCTCGAGCTCAAATGATCCTCATGCCTGAGCTTCCTCACACTAGGAGGCCCGAGTCACCACACCTGGCTTCTTACCACTATTTACTGAGCACTTACCTCATTAGACCTAAAGCTTCTACCTTGCATCCCGTGTTTCCAGAACGCCAGCACACTGTCCTGCAGACAAACTAGCAGAAGAACAGCTCAGTTACTGTCAACAGCACAAACGCAGAGGGAGCACCGGCACCCTGCCTACCCCACCAGCAGAGGTCCCACAGGTAGAGCATCTCAGCTCTGCACACGGATACGGCATCTCTACCTCTGAATTTAACACATTTAATATACACAGTGCGTTCATCTTACTGGTATGAAAAGCTTACTAAAATATGCATCAGAATGTTTTCATAAAGTAATTAAAAATAGAACAGTATGAGCACACAGAAGAGCACAGACAATAGCAGAGAAGCCATGTGCAAACTCCTTTCAATGAGCGAATCTAAGCATTCCACTGTTTGCCTTTGCATCAACCAAAGACAAGCACAGCTGGGTCCCCTCAACCTAGGCCTGACCTCCTCTGGCCGGCCGGCCTCTCTTGGACAACCCTGTACTCACTTTGCATTTGCCATTCTCAGACGTGTTTATATGACCTGGTCCCACACTGTCAAGGTAAACTTTAAGTTGAAGTTTCCAACTGTTACCCATTTATTACCATGAACAACTATTTCTACTTTTCCTTATAAACTATGGCACACCAGCTATGCTTGTGCGTATTTCTGAAAACCTGTACAGTATTCCTAAGTCATTAGATGCAGAAACACTGGGACACAGGCATAAAGAAGGCAAAGTTCAGTTTTGCATTTTCATCTTTGATACAGTGTACTGTGAGGAAGAAACCTGATTACACCCGCAGGAAACTAAGAGTGCCTGCATCTTCCCCACTGACCCACAACACTCCATGCTTCCAGTTACACGTGGCCCCACCAGGTCCTGCTCTCTGCCCCATTTTCCTTTCTGTTTATTCCTGTGTTGACAAACAATTGTTTGTTCTTGGCCTTACTCTCTGCCAATGTATGTACATGAAAAAACTATTAGTAAAACTCAAAACCAGTGCAAATTAAATTATTCTTTTGTTCAGCATCCACTTCATGATCATTTTTTTAATTTTCTCAGCACTTTAAAATACTGATACTGCCAGAAATCCCTTCCAGAGAACACAACAATAATGAGAAAAGGTCAAGAAGTAACTTTTGTTTGTTTTTCAGAGACAGAGCATTGCTAGGTTTCTGAGGCTATACTAGAACTTGCTATGTAGCCCAGGCTGACCATGAACTCACAATATTCCTATCTCAGCCTCCTGAGTTCTGGGGCTAAAGGGATGTATCACTACTTCTGGCTGAAGAACTATCATATTCCAGAGTTCTTCGAGCAGTAGGCAACAATGGCCAAAACACAATGCCAAATTTTAAAGTACTTAGAGGAAATCCATAAGACTCTGGAGGAAATGTAAATGCCACATCTGTAAGGAAAGAAACATTCACGGTGTACGCGACCACCACACAGACACAGAGGATGCATAAGAAGGAAGCCTCACAGCGATTAGAACACTAGAAAATCCTCAACAGCACACACTTACAATGTCAGTAACTATCATATAAGTCATTTTAAACAGTTCATAATGCGAAGAAGAACAAAATAATGACTTACCTATGGATTCTATCTGGAAATCAAATGTGAGTTCTGATGATAATTTCCTGCTGGATTTTAATCTTCCTTGGAGATTCACTATTTTTATACAACCTAGAGAAAAACAGAAGTCACTCAAAGGTAAGAGGCAAGAACCCTTTCCAGCAGACACCCGCAAACAGAAACTTACAATCTAGGCACACGAGGATGGTGTCTCTCTCCAGCTGGGTCACATGAGAGACGTTTGTCTGCGGGGCATCTGTGACACAAAGACAGCTGATGAAGTTAGAGAAAACTACAATACTTACAATATAGTTTTTCTTAAGCAAAAAAAGAATTGCGGACTGCTGCGTTTTGAATGGATGGACATTTCTTGCAGAGCACGCACAGTGGCTGCACTGGGACACTGGTGTTCTGATGCTGTCAGGACCACAGGCACAGCAGAACTGGCCCCTGTCAGTTTTACTGCTAATGAGTGTTATTGATGTTACATTTGAAGCGAGGAGTCTGCTCTTGTAAGTTGTGGTTCTGGCTGATCTCTGACCTTAACCTCAGGCCATCACTAGATGCAAGTCTCTAGCTCATGTGATCAATGTGTATGAAATAGAAGAATTGGAGAGGTAAATAACTTGCTTTTGAACTATAAAAGCTAAACTCTGAAGCCCTTTTTAGAATATCGCACTGCATCTGCAGGGTGCATAGATGGTGTTCTGCTTGCCTGTGTTCTGTGTGGGTCAACGTCGGGAGTCTTCTACCATTCTCCCATTCTTTTGAGACAGCTCTCTCACTGAAACTGGAACTTGCTGGCCATCAAGCCCCCGGGGGCTCTCCCGACTCTGTCCCCCAGCACAAAGGTCAAAGATGCACCACACATGGGTGCTGGGATACAGATTCAGGTCCTCATGCTTGCATGGCAGCCCTGCACCCACCCGGCCCTCTCCCAGGCCCTGAGTTTAGCTGTACACGCCCTCGTGCCTGGCTAACACTCTTAAGGTTCCCCAATGGTGT
>REGO01001572.1:0-50400 GCA_010120015.1 Rhombomys opimus | reverse complement strand
TGTTATAGATTAATATTTATAATTGATGTATCTTTTAGTTAAACTGTGGTTATTCCTAAACCAGCTGTATAACCAAATCACCACACAGAGACTAGGATTTACTTAATTAACCTAGAGCACAATGCTGGGCACTAGTTACTCTACCGTAAACCTCCAATCCCACATACTTTCCTCCAAATCAGAGTCACCCATTATACTTACTTTTAGTGATACCAGAGTGCCGGTCCATCTCTCCACATGGTTCCAAAACCTCTCCTCCAGATTCTTCTCCTCCCTCTCTCAGCTTCCTTCCTCTTCCTCCCATTCCAGACCAGGATGTCCCACCCTATCCTCTCCATTGCTCTGCTATGTGGCTGGTTGTTTTAATTGACAACATGTTTACACAAATTTGAGACAGGTGATGCTTATCTAAGCATCACAAGGCAATGTCAGGATTGAAACCACATGGTGGGGGAGAGAAATCAGCATTTGAATGAACAAGGGTAAAGTTTGTACATTCCAAAAGAATATTATACCAACACTTTAATTAATCCCAATCCCAATCCCAAACCAAACCCTAACCTGAACCCTAACACAAACCAAATCCCTAACCCTAACCTTAACCCTAACTCTAACCCTAACCCTAATCCTTATAACAACCCTATCCCTAACTCTAACAACAACCCTAACCCTAATCCTAACAACAACCCCAACCCTAACCCTAACAACAACCCTAACCATAACCCTAACTCAAAACCCTAATCTGAACTTGGATGTGAAACCGAAACCTAATCCGAACCCTAAGTGTAACCCTAACCTTAACATGAACCCAAACTTTAACCCCTACCCCTATAACCCTGAACCTTGACCCTTCACCCCAACCCTTAATCTTACCCTTTCCCTGACCCCAACCCTGACTGACACTAACAATAACCCTGACTCTGACCCTGATCCTAACCCTCTAATCCTGACCCTGAACCCCTAACCCTGACTTTGACCCTGACCCTCTAACCCTGACCCTGACTCTGATCCTAACCCCCAACCCTGACCCTGAACCTGACCCTGTGCCCAATTCTGAACCTGACCCTGAATGTAGCCCTGTTCTTGACAGTGATCCTGATGTGAACCTGACTCTAAACCAGATCCTTACACTAATCCTAACTCCCTAACCCTGATTCTGACCTTCACCCTGTCCCTCTTCTTTGTAGTATTCTTGACCAGGGATGTCAAGAATTATATCTTTGTCCAATTGATTTTGATATATAAGTAAAAATGTCTTATATACTCATAATCTCATAAAAAAAAACACATACTTATTCATCAACCAAGAAATATCATGAATTTAAAAATCCACCAGTGAGTCAAGATGGCTCAGCAGGTCCAGGTGCTAGTTGCCAAGCCTGAGAGTCTAGGTTCCTTTCCCAGGCTGAGCATGGTGGAAGGACATAACTGTCTTAGTCAAGCTGTCCTTGACTTCAATGTATATGCCATGATGTGCACACACTCATACACACACAAAAAAAACCCACAAATATATCAAGAAGAATGTTAGACACTACTATCTAAAACTATGTGATCATAATATACTACTCTTTACCCAGAATGCACAGAGTACCTGGGATATTCATATACTCGGGAGAAACTTCCTGAGAATGATGAAAATTTCTCATGTGATAGCAATGAGATATATACTAATGAATAAATGTTATAACTACGTTAAATTCCTCACATGATATCAATAAGATATATACCAATGAATAAATGTTATAACTACATTAAATGGATTGTTATTTTTATTTTACATGCTAAACTATTAAATACTTTTAATTTCAATACAAACAAGACACAGAACTGTATTCATACATTAAAAGATCCCACATTAATATTTGCAAACATTACTTTATAACATTATTATATAGAAAAACATGTACCATGATATTGGAATTGATGAGGAAGCATTACTTTTAAAGGAACCTTAAATGAGGAAGCATTACTTTTCTTGGGGCTGTGGCCACTGGTAGGTTGTCCATACTCTAGGAGATAGCTCTACATCTATACACTAATTGGTCAGTACTAATTGGGCTCAGAGGGTTGTTACTACTAAGAAGAAATGAAATCAGGAAGAAAACAAGGTGAGTGATCCTCAGGGGATCTGGGGGAAAGTGATGAAGGATAGATAACATAAAAATACATTAAACACATTACAAAATTTTCAATTAAGAAAAAAAGTACTATTAAGGTTTTTAAATTTTATCCAGGAGAAACATAATGTAACTGTTAAATAATTTTATTTGTTATACAAACTGTTGCTGATTATTAATATCTATCATTGATTCATCTTTTAGTTAAGCAGTGGTTATTCCTAAACCAGCTGTATACCACAACCACCACATAGAGAGTAGGATTTATTTAATTAACCTAGAGCACAATGTTGGACAATGGTTACTCCATCCTAACCTCCAAGCCAGCATACTATCCTTCCATTCAGATTTCCCACATTATACTTGCTTTTAATCGTATCTGAGGTTCAGTTCATCTCTCCTCCTGGTTCCAAGTCCTCCCCTGCTGATCTCTGCTCTCAGTCATGCCCACTTGCTTCCTTTTCCTCCCCTCTGGACCAGGGTGTCCCACCCTATTCTCTCCATAGCTCAGCATTGGCTGGTTGTTTTACTGAAAATACAGAGAACAAATAGTGGCATGTTTACACAAACTTGAGACACTTGATGCTTAGAATAAGCATCAAATGCAGTGTCAGGATTGAAACCAGAGAGTGTGGGTGGGGGGAGAAATCAGCATTTGAATGAACAAGGGTAAATTGTGGACATTCCACAAGAACATTATACCAACAACAAACTATCACTTAAAGCATAAAATCTTTCTTGCTAGATTGTCCAATGCTGCCTTTACATCTTTATTCCTCAGAGTGTAAATGAATGGGTTAAGTGTAGGAGTTATCACACCATAGAAAAGAGCCATGAACTTGGGTTGGTCCCTTGAGATTGAGGAGGGGGGCTGAAGGTACATACTAATTCCTGGGCCATAAAATAAAGAAACCACTATAAGATGAGAGGAACATGTACCAAAGGCCTTTGTTCTTCCTTCAGAAGACTTAATCCTAAGTATAGCACGTCCAATACTAATATAGGAAGCAAGTATTAGGCATAGAGGAACAGCCAGGATAAAAATGCATGCCACTGAAAGTGCCAGCTCATTTGTCTCCTTTTTACCACAGGCGGCATTTATCAGAACAGGAATCTCACACAACAAGTGATCCAGTGTGTTGATGCCACATAGTGGCAACTGTAAAGTAAGTGTGGCTTCTGAAACGGCATAGGCGATTCCACAGAGCCACATAATACATGCTAACTGGATGCATAAGCGCTGGTTCATGATCAGGGAGTAGTGCAGAGGTCTGCAAATGGCCACGTAGCGATCAAAAGACATAATAGCCAGGAGAAGACACTCTGTGCTCCCCATTGCACTAAATAAATAAAGTTGAAGTGCACACCCCATATAGCTGATGGTCTTTCTGGAGCTTCCCAGGTTAAACAGCATCTGAGGCACAATGATTGTGGTGTAGCACATGTCCAGAAAGAAGAGGTTGGTGAGGAAGAAATACATGGGGCTGTGGAAACGGGGGTCTAAGGTGGACACCAGAATGATGGCGACATTCCCCATCATAGCCAGGGGATATGTTACCAGAAGAATAATGAAGACAGAGAGCTCTAGCCAAGGGTGGTTGGCAAAACCTGGAGGAATGAACTCTTCAGGGTGGGTTATGTTGAAGACTACCATTCTCTTCACCTGTAATAAAGTGGCAGAGAGAGAGAAGAGAGTTTTGGGAAATGAAAATGACAACATTTCATTTTGTATCTTGTACTGCTTTTTTCAGTGATAAAAAAAATAAGCAAACAGATAAACATATTGTCATGGCTTTGGTGAGGTAAAGAAGATAAAGAATCTTGCCCAGGTATCACTTCTATGACACTAAATAGTAAAGTAAATTAAACAAGATTTCAACCTGGATACTGAATTTCTTCAGCTGTGTAATAAGGCTAGCTCACTGAATCATCATTACAATTAAACAAAAAAGAGAAGTAAATTCATAAAAATTTCTTTTCTAACTCTGGCTGACATAAAATAGATCAGGCTTTTAAATGAATATTCATACTCATCTACAGCAACTGGTAAAACAGAGGCTGCATGAGCCTGAGGACTGAAATGCTTCCTTTTCAAATCAGTGTTGCATATTCAGTGTTGAATAAGTAGTCAAAAGAAGCTAAAAATAATAGAATAAGGAGAAACATTAAGATGATATCATCCAGCACAAATTCATCAGCTGAGTAATTATTTCTGCCAGGAGTAAGAAGAGTGGTGTTAAACAATATATCTGAGAATCTAAAACTAATTAATATAAATTATTTTAAATTGTTTTATGTATTATTGTTGTGTATGTGTGAAGGAACTGGGTGAGTGTGGGCGTGTGCATGCTACAGAATGCTTCTGGATTGTGTGGTAAGAGGGAGAACTTTTGGGAGTTGTTTCCCACTTTCTACCCTGGGTCCTGGGGAACAAACTCAGGCAGTCAGTCTTGGGCAACAAGGGTTTTTACCATCTGAGCCATCTTGCTAGCTCAAAATCTAACTTCTATAACATCACTATGTAATAATACAATTCACTGACATTAAACAAAAAATTATACCAGTTTCTCCAGGCTCAAGTATTTAACATTGTCTATTTTTTTTCTTGTATAGTTACTTAGATTTTGAAATAATTAAAAGTCATATTTAATTTGAGCTAATTCATTCATATTAGGTATTTTTTTAATTTAATGAGTATATTGCCCTGTCTTAAAATGTACACTTAAAATTTGTACACTTATCAAAACATACTGAATATTTATAACTATAGATAGATTTATGAATATGAAGTAGTTTACAACTGCTAGGAGAAAAGTCAGTTCTCTAATTCAGATGCAGAGACTCAGACTTACATGTCAGTTTACATTGTTGAAATATATATGTTCATGTATACTCTTTCTTTTCACATAAAAGACACATACAAAACAACAACATTCAGTACCTGAGTAATGTGATATTTTGACAAAGTAAGAGATGTGTGACATAAAAATATGATATGAATAATTCTAACATTGTACAATTAAATATTTCCATCTATGCATATAACTATATAATTAAACCATAAGACAATGTTGTCCATTACTTAGCAATGTTATAATCACTTTTTGTATTCTTCTATACTAACCACTCTTCAATATTTAAAATAATAATTTAAATTTAGTACTCTAAAATTTTCATAATTATATTTATTTATCTTCAATGACAGTATTTGCTGCAGTGTTCTCCAAGGCTGACAACTAAAAAAAGTCATATTTTTTCTTCTTGTAATTATTAAATGTGGGGGAACTTTCACAATATTTTCACCTCAAATTGACAGAAGTCTTGTTTTAAGAACAGTCATAGGCCACTTTATGAGTTCTCAGGGACAGATCCCTAGACAAAACACATTTAAAGACATGGAACCAACTCAATTCAAAGGGAGTGGGTGCCTCAGTAAGCAATGGCATCAGAAAACACAGAGCTGGGTTTTAATATTCTGCAAAAATTTCTCAGATTCCCTCTAGAAAGTCTCATCAATCATTTAATCAACCATAACTAGAGATTTCAAAACAGAACAAGAATTAAGCCAAGCTATTGGGTCTCTATTTTTTCCATTTCCCAAAACAAGCACAGGACATGTCCGCTCATGTGAGTTCCTGAGTTTCTGAACCAATCCTAACATGTAACCAGGATTTGTTAAAAGGAAATTCAGTGACTCTCTGACTACAGACTCACTAGTGAGTCTACAATTAGCTGATAACTCTAAGGAGTATATAAAATGCCAAAAAAAAAAAAAAAAAAAAAGTCAGCCAAGTGATGTGATTCAATCAAGCAAAAAAAAAAAAACCACAGTTTTCCCAGCTTTAATTTAAAAGATCTGGAGGAGACCATAGCTGCCAGTAGAGTAAATTCATCAGTGAGGGGATAGGCAGGATTTGTCTGGAACTATAACTCCTGCTAGATTGAAATGTCTGGTTTCAAAAGGTTGGTTATCAGCAGCCCAGAATATATTGTCATAAATCTGCCTGAACTGCAGCCAGCAGCAGATCAGTTTAGAGATTGGAGACTCTGAAAGTGAGGAGACACACACACACACACACACACACACACACACACGGCACAGGCAGTAGTAGCTATAGAGGCGCCATCCCCTAAAATGGCAGTGCCACTCTGACACCTTGGGTGCAGCTCAGGCTGTACATGGGGTTGATGGCTGGTGGGTAGATAAAAGTGCACATGCAGCATTCTTGGAAACCAGTCAACCAGTCAACCGGTTTCTGCTGAGAAGAGCCACTTTCCTTATCCCTTCTTACCTGGACAAATGGGGTAGACCTCTGAGCCCTGTTAACATGCACCTGTTCTGCACACCAAAGGCCTCCTGGGGTAGCTTCCTGACTCTTCTTACCTCCCCTACTCCTCCACAATGTCAGCTTCAAGGTGGTTCCAGTTTCCAGGCTTTCCAACTAGTTTTCTTTATAGCTCCTCTCTGCTCCCAAGAGGTAGCCATGGCAGCTATAGGCTCCCCTCTAGATGACTCTGGCCACAGCTTCCCTAACACCTGAAAGACAGCCATACAGCTATCCTGTTTACAATAAACCTTTCTTTCCACCCATGGAGAGGTCCAGTTTGGTGGTTTCATTGCTGCTGTCACTTACATAGTACATTGGGAAATCACTACAGGAAAAATCCTGAGTGGAAAGAAAGAGATTCACACAGGCCTGGGGTGATGTCAGAGGTGAGGTGAGGGACCCATTGCTCCACAGTGGATACAGAGGGCAGATCACCATGTGCTTTAGATAATCTTAAGTGAGGAGTTGGACCTTGGCCCATGGTCCTTGATGATCCTTTGAACTTTCTGAATCCCAATTTTGGAAAGCAGATTAAAATGATTATTAATATCGAGGACTCTAGAAACTGCTGGGGTTAACTTGGTCACAGGTGTGGCCTTGGCAGCTGGGTACCCCTCAGAATCTGCTTTCCCCATTAGAAGTGAGGCGATCATAACCTACCCGAAGCTCTGGCATGACTAGGAAGATCAAGTCTAGTCAGGCAGGCTCTGCACCTGGCCTAAGGCAGCCTCGGCCTAGCAGAGCTGTGTCAAGAACCTGGACTTGGGACAGGAAGGTAGATGTGGGTTCTGAATGGTTTCATGCTCACCTCCAAGCCCTACCATCTCCTGGCCCTGTGAACCTGGGCAGATTGGTAAACCTCAGAATCTCCATTTTCTCTTCCATATAGTGGGGTAAGGAAAACATTGGCTGGAAAGGGCTGTATGGAGTTAAATGAAATGATAGACACATACAGATACTATGTTTGTAAAAGCAATTAGAGTCAAGTGGTAAAGTTTATTTTGGATTTAAAGCTGAAAGACTACACTTACCAGCTTCCCCTGTGGACTACAAAGTTGGTTCCAACCCTATAAGGAGTGCACAGCGCATCTTCTCCTGTAGGCATTTTGTCTATCCACGCACACAAAGGTGACAAAGATGCCCTCTCACCATGAATAAACAAGGTCCCGCCTAAGATCAGAATAAGCCTCTTTCTGCCTTCTGCCTCTCTACAGCTGCCTGTTAATAATTTAACAGAAGGGAAGGAAGGTGAGATCAAGGACAACTACCTGGTTTTGGTAGAACCAGGCAGATGTTAACCCATAGTCAGTGAGCTCCCCGGCTACTAGGTAGCAAGCGGATTTCATGGAAATACAGAACCAAGAAATGTGCTTCAGTGATGCTGGCAGTACCAGGAGACAAACACATTTAACAGGAGGTGAGCTTCTGCCCCTGCTGCAATCCCCAGCGTGGTGCTGGTGTCCCAAGTGACACGTTTTGGCCCATCACTTGCCACTGACCTCACATTTAGCATTTTATTAACCAAAGTTAACACCATTTCCCTGCAAATGTGTGGATGCATTTCAAATAAAAAAATTGGTGAATCTGTGAAAGCCTGAAGCAGTGTGGGTCTTGGAAAGATGGTTCAGCAGTTAAGAGCACTGACTTTTCTTCTAGAGGATCTGGGTTCAGTTCCCAGGACCCACATGGCAGCTCACAACCCTCACTATAAGTAACTCCAGTTCCAGAAGAATCCTATGCCCTCTTCTGGTCTCTGCAGGCATGGCATGCATGTGATACACACACATACCTGAAGGCAAAACACTCACACACATAAAATAAAAATAAAGAAATCTAATAAAACAAAACAGAGGCATTGGATTGTTCCAGGGGTAGTTACTTTTGAGAAGCTTGGATTGCTGGGGGAGCAGGAGGGACCGCAGAGGGAAAAACAACGTCACCAGGTTCCAGGAGCTGATTTCACACATGCACACTGGAACCCACTGTGGATCTGTCCAGGCTACCTATGAGGGTTTCCATTTATCATAAAATTCTCAGTTTATGTAGAAATTTCTCAAGAATCTCTTAAAATAAAACTCTATGTATAGTTTTAACCCTCCCCTGTTGCAGCAAAAACTTCTTTCATCCTTTTTAAATTTTTTTTCTCCAATAAACAGCCAACCTATATTTGTTTCTGTTGAAGTGTTTTGTATGTTGATAACAGGCTGATCTTTTCCACCCCATCACAGCAGAGAGGCCTTCTGTGCCCACACACGCCCAGAGAGTCCTTCAGAGCATGCTCTTTGACATCTTATTTATTGTAAGGGACCGTTCTGGGCCTTGAAGTGGGCAGATCCTCAGGAGGAAAATTGCCCAATGGCTGTCTGAATCTGGCCAGTTCTGTAATACAAAAACTTGGCCATTTTCCTTAATTTTCTTTTCCCTGTTCCTCTTCAGAAGCAGTTTAATCCCTGCCACTGGGTCCAGGTGACTTGAGCAGTGAAGAAATCCACTCCTACCAATGTTAATATAATGTTCTTTTGAAATGTATACACCTTACCCTTGTTCATTCAAATGCTGATTTCTCCCCCCCCCCCTCTGATTTCAATCTGGATATTGCATTGTGATATTTATTCTAAGCATCCCGTTTCAACTTTGTGTAAACAGGCCAAAATAAAGCAACTAGCCACAATGTTGAGCAGTGGGAGGAGCCAGAGGGCAGGAAATGAGTGGGAGGAGAAAGGGTGAGAGAGAGAGCTTGGAGAGCAGAGATGGAGGACAGATCTTGGAACTACATGCAGAATGAACCAGACCTAAGATTTAACAAAAAGCAAGTATAAAGGGTAAAATCTAAATGTTAGGAAACTATGAGGGCTTGGAGGTTTAAGAGGGAGTAACTATTGCCCAGCATTGTGTTCTGGGTTAATTAAATAAACTCAGTCTCTGTGTGGTGATTTGGTTATACAGCTGTTTAGGATTAACAGCAGCTTTACTAAAAGATAAACCAACAGTAAATATTAAACACCACTTACAACATACCCACAATTCCAATTAGCTGCTACCCATCACGCATGGTTCACCCTTTATAAGTGCACTTGTTTTCAATTGGCTATTGCCTTCAGGTTATAAACACTTCATGAGTAAAAACTGGATCTGCTCTTATCCACTCTTGTATTCACAAAGACTAACCTGGCACATAGCAGGCACTAAATATTTATTAGATTAAAATTTAAGGAACACTTTCTGTGTGCCCTAAATATAGCAACCCACAAATGCACTCTCTTTTTACTATCTGCACAATTCCTGGGCCTTCTAAATACAAAGCCATTGTCTGCACCATATCTTCCTGAGCACCTTCCAGCCTGCGACTGCCTTTCCGGGAGGACTGCTTTGCCATCTCCATCTTATTAATGGATAATCTGTGATGTTGTAGATGTTCAGTCTTGGGTAGCTTGCTTTTAAAAGACTTCACCATCTTGGCTTAGGGAAACCCACAGAGCTCTGGGTTTAGAGGGTAGGACTCCAGAAGGGCCATACAGGGTCACAGCTGATGGCTGAAGGGATGTTGGATAAACCTGGAGCCCTTTGCTAGAAATAGCCAAACAGCCTAGGCCATGCAACTGGTTCATTAATGTTTCCTGGAGCATCATATGAGCTCAGATGACTTAATCTGTAATTTATAGTTAATTAACAAAGTCAGACACCATTCCTACTTAACTTCCACTGCACACTTTAAACCCATGGCCACACATCTGTTAGCAGCAGGAGAGGACCAAGGATCATGTCAGTCTTTAAAATAAGTGCTGAGTAATTTTCATGTGGCTTCCTGGAACTCAGTGATTTTATGTGCTTGAGACAGTATACCAAATAAAGAAAGCATAAGCATGAACACATGAAAGTTTGGGGCCATATATCCAGTCTGTATAAGTATGTCATTTCTTTGTAACTTGCATGTCCAAATGGAGTCTGGTCTGAAGACAGACAGGACAAACTTGAGAAACTGAGGATACTGTTTGCTTTCACACCCAACTATGGTCCCACCATGTTTTCAGTAGAAAAGTCCTGATAACTGTGCCATCATTAGATCCCAGTTTTCTCAGCAGGCAGAACCTGCCCTGCACCTCCCCTGTCTCCCACACCCAGACTGCAGCATCCTGCTAGCACAGCAAGCTTACTTCTGAGAAACCATTTTTCTTTGAAAGCACTGCTGCTGTCCCCTGGAGAGAGGAGGAAGGAGCTGCAGAGGCCAGGGAGGGAGCTGCCACTTGCTGAGATGGCTCCTGCAGCCTCTGCAGCTATGGGAATCTGTATGACTTGAGGCTTTTTAATAAGCAGAATAAGAACAATAGCAGGAGAAATGCCTGTCCCCAAAGTCTGCACAGCCTCAGTGTAATTAATGACTGCTGGGACAAGTGTTTCCTTAAAACAAACAAACAAACAAACAACTCTCTTCTCTACTCCAACCACTGCAGTTTAATTGTGTTTTTATTTTGTATTCCAGCCACTATGAACAGAGCTGAGAATGCCGTCTCTTGTCTTTTAAAGCTGCAGTATTGGAAGAAAGGGTAGGGGAAGGACTACCACAAAATGCCCAGCTATTGTTGAGCGTGGGTCTGCCATGGTTACGGACGCTGTGCAGTCCTGGGCAGCTTTGTGATGGGTAAATATGTAAAGCATGGTGCCCAAAACAGGGCAGATGGGCAGCCTCTGGGTTGTACAACTTGGCATCTGTGGAGGGAGGGGGCTGACTATGGGAAGGGAGAGATCCAAGGGAGGCTTCCAGAATTCCTGCCAGTGGCATTTCTGGGAGGGATTCCCAGGAATTCTGGGAGGGGAGAGCAGCTTATGCTGCAGGAGACACCAGGCCAGTCTCCTGGAAGAGACTCAACAGTGCCTTAGGGAGTCTTGATACAGGAGCTGGATGGGGCCCCAGAAGGAAAGCTGTTCTGAAGATGAGAAATGAACTGGCTTGAGGGAAGGGCTACTGCTGATGAAATTCTGGCTCTGGAGAGAGGTTTTAGCTCTGTGGAGCAGGGACTGCAGGGCTGTGCCATGGGCTGTGAGGGAACTCAGCAGTTCCCCGTGGGGGCTTGCAAGAGTGGGTAGGAGTCAAACCTAGAAGATAGACTCTGCCTTTTATTATAGTTTGCTAAGGTCCAGGCCAATTTGAGGGGCTTACATCTCTTCTACCTTCCTATGAAAAGAAGGGAGAAGTCAGCACAAGAAAAAAAAAATTAAATGTACTTACGGGGCAGATCTGTCACCAGTTTGCTGATCCTACAGATTTCCTAAGAGGAGGCTCCTGCCAGCCCTTGCTCAACACTCATTTATTGTTGACCAAACACACAGAGGCTGCATGTGCTGACTCATGCTCCAATTAAACATCTATCAGAGGGGAAGCATCTGAGGTGCAGATGCCAAGGAGCAAATGGCTGGGCTCCCTTTCCCATTACTTCTGGTCCCAGACACTGCTGCAGTAAGTGGGGACAGCTGGGGACAAAACATCACAGTCACTGGGCCAAGTGTCAAGAATCAAAGCTACTAACCCATTTCACTGTTGTCTGGATCCAGTTTTTGTGCATCTTCTGGCATCACTGCCCACAGCACTTTTAAAAGGGCGAACGAAGGCCCAGGAACATGACTGGATCACTGAGTCCAGGTTTCCCCGAAGAGGCAGTGGTAAACTCAAGTGGTGGTCAGTGGAACTTCCCCAGTGAACCGCAATGAGAGAAGACAGATGAGTGGGCTCTTTCTTTAAAACGTATCCCCATATTCTGAAGATGCAGTCCTGCAGGGGCCTGAAAGGGCAAGCAAGTCCTGCCCATGTGTGAGGCTTTCCTTTCTACCTGAATGGTCCCCTCCACAGTCTGCAGTCTTCGGGCTTTGGGAGTCTTATTCCCTTAGGAATTTTAAACACAGAAAGAATAAACATAATAGCTTACATCTTCAGCCATTCCATCTAAATGTGTCTGATCTCAGAAGCTACACATAGCTGTGGCTGGCTAAAACTCGGATGGAAGAAATGATAGAGTAGGAGGAATGCCTCCCTAAAGGACCATGCAGTCTGAGTCTAATTTACAAATTGTCCCTTTCCCATCAGCCACTGAGCACCAGCTGTGTCTGTGGAAGTTCTTCTAACCCAATGGTAACAGGCAGAGAACTGCCCACCCACCCTGTGTGCTCCAAGACTGGAACACTGGATTCTGTTGCCTTTGTATGACCATGTGTTGAGACGTTTCCTGTAGTTGGTCCTCAGAGGCTCCCTCTCTGAAATGGAGCTGTTTCTAGCTGAAACTTATCAGAGCTGGGGGATCATTCTCCTGAGTGGACACAGGTAACGTCTCCTGAATCACTGCTTGCTTACTGTGATGTATGGTCCTGGTCAATTTACCAAACATTTCCAACCACCCAAACAATCACTGAATGGTTTCAGTGAGGGTTTAATGGCTTGCTCAGCCCAGTGGCTGCACAGAGTGGCTTTTATTTTTACTTCTTTAAAGACACACAGAGAGAAATTCATCTAACAGGGGATTGTGGGTAAAATGCCACCATGACTTCTTTTCCTAAACATTAGGGGATGGCTTCTCTGTTTCCAGACTCTGCACACGGCTGTGCTAGAGCAAAAATTACAGCCTTCATCTCACCTGCCAAGCTCTACCTTACACATGGCTGTTCATTCTACCAGGCACCAAGACTACCCCTTGCAGTTCCAAGCCAGCAGCAGCTGCCTTTCATCTTCTAGGTTCTCTTCTAAGAGGAGCCGGGGTCACTGCCGTCCCCTTCAGTATTCACCTGAGGCCTATGTTATTTCTTTATACCATTTGTTACAATCTAACTTCATATCATTTGCCTTCCATGAGTCTCTCCCATAAGCTTTTGGCCTTTTGGGGATGGGGTCACTTCCTGCTTCACTCATAACTGAAAGGCCAGTATCTATAGCAAGAGGCTTGCAATCAGCATTTTATTTTCTTTTTATGGTTGGGGGTAATGCTGGGGACAGAACCCAGGGCCTTACAAATGCCAGGCAAGCAACTGTGAGCCACCTTTCCAGCCTCCCAGTGAGCACCTGATGGGTGAATCAGTATGAGCCCTTTATTGGAAACTCAGAAATGCAGAAACCTCTGTGACCTGTCTGAGTCATCAGAAGCTGCTCTACAATTGTATTTTAGATAATTAAGTCCAGTCCTATTTTATTACGAGAAGATATCCAGCCACAGTTCTGTGATCAGAATGAGCGGGAGTAGATCCCTCGGGTGTTGGGGGGAAATGATGGCTTTCGTTCCTGATACTGGAAAGGAAACAGAACCCACTTCTTAAAAGCAGCCAGCCAGCTCTTAGGCCATAATTATCACTGTCTGACTTGCGAAGGATGAGCCCTGCCATACTTGTCTCCCTCTGTCTAGGCAAACCAGTTACCAGCCACCATAAACGGGTTTCCAGTCCTGAGAGGATCAAAACCGATATAACTCCCAGATAAAAGCTCCTAAGAATGCCCCCATTCAGCTCAAGTCTGGAGACTAAAGTCTGCAATTATTATTATTTTTTTCCTTTTTGGGACATTGTCCTGCTAGAACCTGTAACACATCCTTGAGTTATTTCACTTTGTGGGTAGGAGCAGTTTTACAAACAGCCTGGCTCACATTGCGCTTGGGTGATTAATGTTGGAACATTCAAGGATAACCCAGATTCTCAGAGATAGAAATGCTGATTATTTGTGTAAGAACTGACTCATGAAAGACCCTGGTCATCTGGCTCACAAGAGCTTCAACGGGGCAAAGAATGTGGCCCCATTCAGAAGCTGCCCTGGTGTGGGTCTCTTGACTGAGCTGCTCTCTCTGGTGTCTCTACACTCCTACATATGAATAGAGAAGAGGTAAAATTCCGCAAACACAGAAAAGTGATAGAGCACTAAGGGTGCTAATTACCCTGCTCTGATCAGTGCACGATGTGTAAAAGTATTGTGATATCACACTGTCTACTATTGTGTGTTTCTATGGAGATATTACACTGTTGTGTGTTTGTACTGAGGCGTCACACTCTCTGCAGTTGTATGTACTGAGACATCACATTGTCTACTGTTACGTATATGTACTGGAACATCACATGCCTGACCTTGTGTGTCTGTATTGAAACATCACATGCCTACAGCTATACCATGCTGAGTATGTCTGATCTCCTATGATCTTGGAAGCCAAGCAGGATTGGGCTTAGTTAGAACTCAGAAAATAAAGCCTTACTACATTCGACCCCCAAAATGTGCAATTATTTTACATGTTAATTTAAAGCTAAAACAAGTGTTTCAGTGACACCACCCACTGCCTGCAGGTGCTCTTCAATGCTTTTGCAAATTTGTTCCAGGCCAATGTGCTGGCTTATTTTCTATGACCCCCGAAGCCACCCACAGTCAGCACTGCGATTACCACCCCCAGGATAAACTCTGCTCTTCTCCAGGCCCTTGGGGTGGAGGCTGGAATCAGACTTATTCTCCCCTGGGTCATCCACCTCCCTCAGGGTCTTTCATCCATCTGGTCAGCCCACCTTCTCACAAAGCACCCCTCTACCACCCCCCACCCCCCTGCACAGCTTCTATAGGCTCCATGAGCAGTACTAAGTCCTTCTGTTAATATTTTGTAGTATGAGGTTGCTGTTTCACAAGGTACTTGAGTTCTGGTTCTTATATTACCAAGTAGGCCACGGTGACCCCAGAAAGTTTTACACACACATGCAGAGTTGAGAGGGTGGTTAGAGGGTTCTGCTTCCACCATGAGAGTCTCTAGGGAATGAACTCAGGGAGTCATGTTTGGCAGCAACCACCTCTACCTACTGAGAACAGACAGACAAACAAATACATGCAGAGATGTGTCAGGCATGGAAGACATGGAAGACTATGGAAAGTTACTATGTGGGGTATGGGGCAGGGACATCAAACCAATGTTCTGAACACTGAGGAGCTGGAGCCTATTTGCTAGTTGAAAATACAAAGAAAAAAAAAAAACGAAAACAAAGCTGAGTGCTATAAAAGGCAACAGAAAAGAAAACAATGAGCTGGCGATTACAGAACCAGTCTTAAATGTGTTCAGAGAACCTCAATATAAATGATAGACTGGGACCAGAGTGATGGCTCAGGCAGTAAAGTGCTTGCCTGTAAACATGAGGGGCCAGGGTTCAAACCTCAGCACATGCTTAAAAAAATAAATAAATAAAGCCAAGCATGGTGCAACCCACCTGTAAGCCCAGTGTCATGAAGGCAGAGGCGGGGCTGCCTGGGGCTCTTTGGCTAGTCAGACTAGCTGAGTTAGTCAGCTCCAGATCAAATTAAAGAAGCTGTCTCAGCAAACCGCCCCCCCCAAATTATAAAGACTCTCAAAAAACAGAAACAAAAAGTGTTGGAGTGCAATGGATGAAAACACCCAGTGTACCTCCCTGACCTTTACTTTCAAGTGGACACACATAAACACACACATACACACATGGGGGAAAATGAGACAAATTAGACATATACTTAGACCATAAAAGATAGCTTGAGCAAGTCAGAATGTGAACAAGAAAGTCAAAGAAGAAAAAGATGTTAAGACGAAGAAGTTTAATTATACTGTACAAAGTCACTTACAGAATCAGTGAGACAACTCATATATATTATTAATATATTAATATGTTTATGCATTATATTATTAATTAATTAAAAATATTAGTGCAATAAATGTTTCATTAATAATTTTAAAAATATTTGAGATCAAGAAAAAAGTCCCAAAAGCTTCCAGGAAAGAAAATCAAGGGCTGTGGGGCTGGGTCACACAGCCCGCAGTTCATATGGCATTTCACCAGCAAAACTAATAAAGCCAGAAACCAACACTCAAAAGTTAAATTATCCAAACTGCAGAATTTGAAAAGAGCGGTTGGTTCTGAAAACTGGGGGAAGGGTAAACAAAAATCAAGTGGAGAACACTTTTCTAAATCATTATATATCAAGAGTAAAGTTTTACCTACAAATGAGTCAGCAGTTAGCAGTGAGAACAAGATATTTCAGTGAGAACGAATGTCATCTTCGACAGATTTAAAGTTCAATTTATAGCAACAGCAGCTTTTATTATTAACGAAAGGATGAGACACAAACAAGCAAACAAACAAAAAAAACACCCCTCCTTCATATTAAGATGACAGAAAATAGTGAAACTGTAGGGCACAAGAAGAAACAAGAATCCATGATGGTAATATATAATAATGAATAATAAAATTTAAAAACATACAAAACAGAAGTGTTGATCAGTGTAAGACATACCATTATGTAACTGAGAAGGTTAGAACTAATAAAATATTTCATTAAAATGATGGTGGGGGGGTCAACTCTACAGGGCTGGGGCTCAGTGGCTCAGTGACAGAGCACTTAGCTAGCATGTCCAAGCCCTGGGTTCCACCCCCAATTCCCAAGAGAAGGAGGAGGGGAGAGACAGAAGAAAAAATTCCATACAACCAGTAATTTCCCCCTAAAACATTATTTCTTAAACTACTTCTGGAGTCGCAGGCTGAACTACTGATTATCCATGTAGATGACCCATGGATGCTCCTACGAGCATTTCATGCTGCTTAATAGAAGCTGGCAGGCTCCAAACACCAAGCCCCACCATGCCTGTGACACTGGCCAGGTGAGGCAGCGGGAGATGTTCCACTCATGGTGGGAACACAGTTAACCAACACTGAATGCAACTTCGGAAAAGAACAAAACCTTCCTGGTGGGCACAAAAAAGTGATAAGCACCCTTAAACAGGAGTGTATGCTGCACAGTAAGAACCCAGTGCCGTCAGTGCCAGGACTCATCAATGCCTCTCAGACTACTCAGATGAAAACCCCAACAGTATTTGGAACACTAAATAAAAAATCTAAAAGCACATGGTTGGAAAAATCCACTGAAAACCAAGGAGATTTTTGCTCGGTACTAGAAATGAGGAAAGACCAGTCCTCCAGATGTTGAAACTAATTAAAACAATGTGGTCGGAGTGTAGAACTACAGGAAAATAAAATGGAAACAGAACAGAAGAGAAAACCAAGCAGTGCCCAAATCCACGCAGGCTGCTTTTTACATGGGCAGTTAAAAGGTTGTTCCACAACAGCACTAGTAAAACTGGTTCCCAGTGGAGGGGAAATGTCGAATGTTGGCCCATATCTTACACGGTAACAAGTTATGGAAGAACTTAAATTTTAAAATGCATATTATCATAAGCAAAAGTAATAATAACAAGACAATTATGAATAAGAATGCTAAATTTCTGAATAATATAAAGAAAGCAGAATTCCCTTTCACATGAAAAGAATATACCATAACCAAATACAACCAGAAATATGAGAATCAGCCAGCGTTTTAAAATGTTTAATGGTATGCATAAACAAACAAAATATATATGACTAACTTAACACACACACACACACACAAGTAATTGGTTAAACCCGTCACCTCTCCGGATCTCCATTAAAGTGCTAGTTGAGCTACTCGGACACAATCTCATTTTCAAATGATAAAACATTTTAAGTGTTTCAGATAATTTCACAATGAGGACTTGAAATTTTCAGAAAATCATCTACAGTAGTTCCCACTAAATTGCTGTATTATGATAATAATTCAATGAGCATTATATACTCTACAATGCTAATGAAGTGGCCCACAGATCTTGGGTTGTTTAAACGAGGAAGCTGAGAAACCATGGAAGGAGGACATGATCAGACACAGACTCTGACTCAACCAAGTCCAGAATCCAGAGATCAGAAACCAGTTCTTACATTTGCCTGTTACTGGACCTCAGTGAACTTCTGGAACCTCAGTGTCCTCATTAATGAAAGGAAAGGAAAGCCCACAGCCTGCCACAGACTGCCACAGAATAACAGCAGCCTAGAAAGTAAACAAAGCTATAAGGAAGGGAGTTGAAACCCTAATGGTGGCTACATAAGTGAGTTGCAGATTTTCACTCCCTCTTTCTCTCGTGGTCTTAACCTGAGGACACCATTCATGGTGTGGTGGTGGCTGAAGTGGCTTGTAAAAGGCTGAGACAATCTCCATTTGGGGAATCCTGGAAAGAGAAGCCCCTCCTTCTCTGGCTTCGCCTTGGATGAGGGCTTACCCTCAACAGTCTATCTGACCAAAATGCCAACAGACACCCCTTCTTGGCTAGATTCTTGGGGTGGTTCTGGAGTGGCTGCAGAAGGAGGCCCCCAGTTCTGTGCCCGAAGCTGGAGATTCCAGGTCACTTCTGTGCTGTGCAGTGGCAGATCCAAACCAGCCCGGTTTCCTGCTTATTAACCAAGAGGACCCTAAAACCTCCGTCTATGCTAGAGATAGAGGAGAGGCCTGACCCCAGGTTACAGCTAACTGAAGCAAAGAAAGGAAACAAACCAACAAAACCCAAGGTTTAAGCAATGTAAAAATAAAGCTACACTCTAA
This sequence comes from Rhombomys opimus, assembly GCA_010120015.1. Lineage (NCBI taxonomy): Eukaryota > Metazoa > Chordata > Mammalia > Rodentia > Muridae > Rhombomys > Rhombomys opimus. Next base: position 31,543 of record REGO01001572.1, on the reverse strand, counting down.
GATTATTCAACAAATAAATGCACCTAAAAGCATGTAATCAGCTCTCAAGGGAAAAGGCGACTTACCATGCCAATCCTGAGATGTTGGAACCCTGACAGGCCTGAAAGCAGTGATTATAACCACCCTGTGATGCCACTGAGAACTCTTGGAATAAAGATGAAGATGAAAAAAAAAATACTTGACAGTGTAAGACTCATGGGAGTCCTACGTTACCGGGGAAGGCCCCAGAGTGAGGAGACCAGGTTCAATGCAAACAGCAAAAACTTTATTGAAACCAACATGTTGGGGTTTCCTGCACCGTAAGGAGAAGCGACCCCAAGGAACAAAAGCTTTGGGTTTTATAGGCAACTTTGGAAATAGCAACAGGGCAATTTTCATTGATGGATATTTTGGGTCTAGCTACATGCTTGGGCCAGTATACTCAGGGTTAAGCTGCCCACTTTTCAGTTTCGCCAAGGATTGCCTGCCCCTATCTGTGTCCTTAGAGGCTTTTCCAGCAACAGTCTGTGTGAATGTTCCAAGGACTGCCTGCATCTATGTCTTTGGGGTTTTTCCAGTAACTGTCTTTGAGGTTTGAGTCCCGGGTGGGGGGGTACGGAGCAGAGGGGAGAAGGTGAACTCTGCACTTAGCAATTAGTGAAAAGTTCCCAGTTTTCCAAGTTTTCTTGGTTGTTTTCAAGCTAGATCTCTTTAACAGAAACATGAAGGTTTCAAGAGGAACCAAATGGAAGGTGTAGAAGTGAAAAAGTAAATACTTGGATTAAAAAATTAAGCCCCATGGTGGAAGGAAGATGACTGAGGAGCAGCAGAAATCATCCACTGATGACCAAAGAGAAAACTGGAAAATATGTAAACCAACTTTAGGGCCATATGAAATAACATGGAGAAGGTGTCACCCAGAGCCTAGGAGTCAACAGAAAGAGGAGGAAGTGAGTGCTACAGCTCATGATCCGTCAAAGAAAGTACAGTGACCACATAAGTGAGGGAGGCTGTTAAGGTGAACCATTTGAGAGAACAGGGTCCCAAGGAAAGAAGGGCTAGCGTTACACATGGCTTCACGCTTACTTCTCTCCCAACCACAAAGGGAAGATGGATAGTCTTCTGTCAGACAAACACTTTATGAGATTTTGTACTATATAAAGAGACATCTTCAGGGCCTGGTGTGTGCACATTATAAAACCTTGATATATTTTATGCTATAACATATGTATTTAATGTGATAATAAAAAAGCTTATTTATTTAAAAAAAATAATAAAAAAACCTGAACAGAGGCTTGCCAGATTAACTTGCCAAACTTTGCTGAGAAGGCTGGTTAGCTGGGGGCTGAACTTGCAGATAATCTGCCTGTTCCCATCACCCATCCAGCCAGGGCTGGGATAAGAGGCACATGTAGCCGGCAGCCAGTCTGACCTGTTAATATGGATCCAGGTCCTCACATTTGCAAAGCAAGCATTTTACATCTCCCTAGCCTAGTGGCCTTTTATTTTAACAAGTTTCTTTTAAAACTACATAAACTTCCTCAAATAACACACAGGGTATAACAGTACAACCTTTACTGTCTCGGAGGGATATGGTAAAGAGCAAATGCTCTCAGAAGAAAAATATGGAGGAGATTCCTGTGTCCAACAATTCACTGTAAGGCAAGTCAAGTCAGAAACAATCAAAAATTACCCTCACAGCCACTCTCCTGAGGGCGTCTGAGAGTGATCACTCACCTCCTCTTTACTTGGTAAGGTTGGGTGTGTGTTGGACCCATGCTTGGTCAGGCCATGCAGTCACCACAGGGGACTCATAGCCTTCAGCATTAAAGATGTTTGCAACAAAGTGGGGGCGCTAACCTCTGCCACTTCTTTGGCACAACAAACTTGGGGTAATGAAGTTAAGCTGCACACAATTAGACCCCAAGCTGACTAAAAGGAGTGCTGTCAGTGTGGCATTCTAATTTATTCATCTCTCATCTGCCCTGGCCAGCTGCCCAGAGGCCATGGCAGTAGCTCACAACATCTATAGGAGCTGAATGCGCTTCTTCTTCCAGTCACACGGACACATCCATAGGGTAATTGGCATGAAGCAATGCCAGGATACCACAGTTACAGCAGGATGTGAAGAACAGGGGAGATCTAGTTCTGGTTTGGGACTGAAGATCCAGATACCCCCAAACGGATGGTAAGCACCCACAGGCATGGATTGGCTCTAGAGTTTCTTCTTTATTCATGTAGGAGAAGAGCCGTGTCCCAGTAAAGCCTGCACCAAGCCTGAGTAGAGATCCTCTGATTTAGCAGATACACTTCCACAGTCAGCACTTCTCACTGGTCGTCTTACTACTTCTTCCCTGTGATGACAGCTCTTCCTGGTCAGATGTGTCTTTTTGTAGTAGAAATGAACAAGCTCTTTTGTTTTGTTTTGTTTTGTTTTGTTTTGTTTTGTTTTGTTTTGTTTTGTTTTGTTGGGGGAAGGGTTGCTACATGAATGTCTGTGCCCCATGCGTAGTGCCTGTAGAGGCCAGAAGAGAGCATCCCTGAGATTGGCTGTGAGCCACCCTGTGGAAGCTGAAAGACAAACCCATATCTGCTGGAAGAGCAACCAGTGTTTTTAACCATGGACCATCTCTCCAGCCCCGGAAGCAACAGGCTTAGCATGTGTTGCTCTACTCTACAACCTTCATCTGGGATTCTCAACATAGTAGATCCGTCCCTAGGTGGCTCTTGGAAATAAATATAGAGGCAGCTATTAATTTTTGGTTATCACAATGATCAGGAAGAATCATGCTATTTAGAGAGCAAGGATCAGGAATGTTAAGTACCCTTTACTCCCCCATAATGGAAAGCTGTCTCACTGAAGATGACAACTGTATCTCCATCAGGAAGCAGCAGTGGGAGCCAGACACTCCAAAGTCACGCTCTGAATTGACCTCTGTATGAAAATTCTCTTAACTCAGCTGGCTCAGTGTACCAGGGCTGTACTCACTGTCCAGCCTATTAAGTTCCCTTATAGTTCACCAACTATCCAAGGAGAAATTCTTTTCTTTCAAATATGTTCATGTAATACTTATGGGCAGGGAACCACCTCTGACATCTCTTTCCTCTTTCCATGCAGTCAGTCATGTGTAACCTGTCCCTGAGACTCAAAGGCTGCTCATCACCCAGCATAACTTATCTAGCTTGTTCTGACTGGTGTAATGTTCTTAATACCCATGGCATTAAAGGTTTTCTTTTAAGTGTGGAGGAAATGGAGAAGGGAAGAAAGAAGAACATCGATGCCTTCTGTGAAGATCTAAAATGCTGTGCCTGGTAGTAACTCCTGATTGCTTACTATGCCCTCGATCTAGCTCCAAGCTGACCCCTTCCAGATGTGTTGGCTCCTTTTCCTACTTTAGCTGCTCTTCCTGCTCACTCAGGCCAGTGGAGTAATTATGTTTGCAGTAGAGGCTGCAAATACCCACACATTATCTGGTGTTTCTTTCCTCTGGAATACATGTCTTAAGTCCCTTTCCACAAGGTGAGGGGACATGACCAGTTTGGGTCAGTGGGCTGTGAATGGAAGGATTTGAGTCACTTCCCTCTTCTGGCATTTATTTCCTCTGCAACTGTGATAGAGAAGGGACCTGCCAACAGCCCTAGCTCCCAGTAGAGCCATGAGTGTAGCCTGTCACTGAGACCTGAAGGCTGATCATCACCACAGCATAACCCAGCTTGCTCTGACTGATTTAATGTTCTTTTAACTTCTCAGTCTTGGCACCTTTCAAGTAAAACATGAGTTTGAGGTTGGGCTTTACCCCTTAAAGAGGTCTCGGGAAGTTTCCCCACCAGGGAAGTATTGATAATGATGGTACAGATGTTTCAGGGACTGCAAAGACTAAACAGCTACAGGCACTGTTTATGCCATAGTACCTGGCAGAGAGCCAGGGCTGTGACTGCCACTTGTTATTCTTCCTGCCAATCTAAACTTGACTTTGCCTGCCCTGCCCCAAATCCTCACTGGAGCCTTTAGCTTTGGATTCCAAGAGTCCTTCTAATGTCCGCTGTCTAAAAGGCCACCAGTCCAGACTGCTTCCTTCAGACTTCTCTGCACTGCCCTGAACAGGACATGGCTTGCTGTAGGCACTGTGCTATCTGGGTTTTCACTGTTGGGCCAAGGGCTTCAATCACTTTGATCACTATTGAGAATATATCTCTGCCAAGTACATGAGAAGAATAAGCCAAGTGTAATAGAAGAAACTGAATGACTTTTTCAATGAGAACTTGGCATGTCTGAAGAACATGTCAAAATGTCTAAATTTGTGGTGTGTTATGGAATAGTTAAATTAGTACAAGCAGCTAAATCTGCTCTTTTGTTCTGACACTCCAAAGAGACACTCACTTATAAAATGAATTTAATCTGCATTTGTGTGTCAATGATGTCTGTCTAGGGAATACCTGGGTTTGTCCCTAGAGCCCTGGGAGATAATTACAGGTTATAATTATAGGTCAGCTGCCTTCTTTCAGCCCCCTAGACTCTATTCTCAGCATAACTCTGAGTTTCCCCAGGTCTCCAGAGTTAAGAAAGGCAGAGGTAATTTACTTGGTAAAAGTGGAGGTGAATTACTCACCCAGAAACACAAAACAACCGCTTTCATCATCCTTAGGTTCTGTCTACACACTAACCCTTCCTATTCAGATACAGTCCTACCACCTATGTATCGCCTGATCTCATAGGCCCTCTTCAAACTGGAACCAAGCTGCTGGAATGTTTGAACAAAATAAAATCCTGGCCCCAGAGAAATTTGTCCTGGTGTCTTTCAAGGTTGCTATTGTGCCTGTTCAAAGCATCCTCTGCTGCACTCTGCTTCCCTCGCTTGGCACTAGCTCTGCATTCCCATTCCTCTAAATGGCCTTCCAAGGCATTTCAGGAAACAAGCTACATCTGTGTGCCTGGAGGCATCTGCAAACTTGAATTTCCCCTTTCCATCAAATTCAATCCCAACAAACCACTAGTTTGTTGGACCTTTAAGTGCAAAACACAACAGAGGCACTGATAACACCCTGGAGTTTGAATCAACAGCCTCAGGTCTCTGGGAAGTGGGAAGGGTGGAGGCAGGAGCATGCAGAATCTCCTACTAGCAGTAGCTGATGAACAGTGGTCCAGTAGCTACTCCATAATTGAGCAGTCTTAACTGCTTGGGTTAGATGATTTACTGAAACTCTGGTGCAGTGATTTTTCAATTCCTGGAACCCATTGGATCCCTCTGGCTGCACTGCCATGTGCTTCTCATTATAGCCCATTGGCCCCGGAAAGAGATGAGCAGAAAAGGCCAGGCTTGGAAGCAGGAGCAGACAGAGCTAGTCCTGATTTTGGACAGTTCTAATGAGGGGTGGGTGCTGAACAAAAATTTTTCCCATCTACAAAATAAAAATCATCCTGCCTGCCTCTCAGACAAGGTGCCTTGGGTCCTTGTGAAAGAGAATGGAAGTCTGGGTGGCTCACCTAAGTTTGGACTCTCAAGATTTCCTTTAGTAGTCATTGGGAACCTAGGTCTTTTCCCAGAGAAACAACACCCTACCTAGTGAGGTCCCTACCAGTCTAGGATGACAAACACCTGTCTGTATCCATTCCACATGTGTCCTTGGCCCTGGGGTACCACACTCCCTCACAGCCCTGCAGACCAGCACCACCTTGGAATGCCCAGTGGAAGTCTGAGGAACTGACAAGCTGGGCTTCCTTTGTTTGGGGCAGGGACACCGGCTGAGCAAAAAGTACATCTTTACCCCTACTCTCTTCTCAGTGTTCTGTTTTTGAAATCTTTATGGCCTGCATATCATGGCCACCGTTTCCCTGAGACTGGAGATGGAAAACCTGCCTTCTTCTCTACATAAAGAAGATTAGTATATGACATGTAAATGCACAGTTCAAGGACAAAGGACCCTGCCAGGAAGGAAAAGTACACCCATGCCTATGGTGAAAGCTGAAGACTCCTGGGAGACCTGAGAGAGACTCTCTGTTGTTCTTTTCTGGATAGGGGCCTTCTGAGTCTTTTCAAATCCCTGATTGAATTCCCAGCAAACTACTCTTCCCAACTCTAACCAGAAAAGCATGTTTATATAAACATGAAATTCCATCAGTGTAAAGCGCTGTGTGGTCCAGTTGCCAGAGCCCCTAATAACACCCTATTGTGTTACCGTGGTGTTCAGGGTTATCAATATGCAGTCTTTGCTCCTGGCTGAGAAAACATGACATTCCATTAACTATATCTGGGCTCCCTCCAGGCCAGAGATGCATCCTGCTCGGAGCCGAAATGAGCCGAGCTTTAATGCCACAGAAAAGCAAATTGACTATAGGATGGAAGGGCATTGTAGGAGTGGGGAGAGCAGCCACAGACTCAGTTCCCTGTGATCCACTGTTCTGCCTGTAGCCAGAACCCCAGCAGCCAAGGGTGTCAGAAGCCCAAGGCAAACCTAGTCAGCATTCTTTCCCTTTCCACTTTGCTGCGGTCAGTGATGCACAACAGTGTCTGGGCAATTCCTTTCCAGGACAGAGGATTCTGTAAGGACTGCCCTGTGGCCTGTTTGCCATGCCTGCCTGGTGGCCCATCCTATAGCTCTGGACTCAGAAGTCACATCAATTTGCTTGTGGTAGGGGGTAAGCTGGAGGTGTGCACACAAGGTAGAAATTCTAGCACACTTTTCATTAGGCACAAAAAACCCACAGAGAAACAATGATAGGAAGTCAGAGCCCTGGAATTAAATGAGAAAGGAAGGGGTAGCTTCTTTCTTCATAGTGAGAGACTGAGAATGCAGTTCACAGACCACAGCCCCTCTCTGCATATTCCCTAAGAATTCAAAGTCATATTTTATTGAATTAAAACTGTTATGTTTACTGTAGAGAAATTTGGAAAATCGGAAGTTAAAACTCAGCTTCTGGAGAAGAATGCTATCCTAACAGTAAGTGTAAACACAAACACACATACAGGGCTATTAATTTGGTTTTGCTCTGTTCTGAGACTGGATCTAGTTACTTTGCTCAGGTTGGCCTTGGTCTCCCAAGTGTTGGCATCAAGCCTGGCCTTGCTTCTTACCAAGGTAGAATGCACACAATGCTTGGAAACATAATAGTATAAGTATTATATACTTATATACTATTATATACTTATACTTAGGTAATTCTCAGCATTTTACTACAAGCAGCATTACCACCACAGGCACACAGTAAGGGACTCCTTTTGAATGCTTTTTTTTTTTTTTTTTTTTAAGTTAAAGACTCATTGGATGGGAAAAAAAAGACACTTAGCTGTGCTAAAAGCACATGACGCTTTCTGCTGATCATCTTCTTGTCTGCACTACTCATATGTTGGCCACATGTGACTATTTAATTTAAACAAAATTAAAAGTTCATGTTCTCATTTGCATGGGGAACACATATGGCAAGTAGCTACTGTTCTGGGCAGCAGGAACTCAGCTCTTATGTCTTTCTAAAAAATTCTACCATGCAGTTCAAGTCCACAAGACCACCAGTCCACACTGTCCCTAGCAAGACAGGACACAGGTGGCCAGTGCTGGACACTGTAATGCCTTAAAAAACTCTGCCAGCCTGCACACTATCCTGTTTGAGCCTTTTCATTTCTTTATCAGCAATTCAGAATGCTATTGTTCATGCATTAACTTTCACATATATTTTTCTTTGGAAATTAAGATGTTAGGCTATTTTCTGATTAGCATTTCCATACCAAGATCAGTCTTCAGAGAGTAAATTAGGTTGCAGAACCTTTGCAGCTTACTGTATTTCCCTTATGCTAGTTTTCACCCCCTGAAGAGCACAGGGCTCAGCTAGCCAAATCTCCCTCTATTCTTCTTCCTGGCTTTTGTGTTCCTGTCATTCTCTGTAAGATGCAAGGCTGAGGCTACACAGATTATCCCTCACCATTTGCCAAAGAACTTTTTTTTAAAATAATGACTCATTACCCACTTATTTAAGTGCTCACAGGTGCTTATGTATTTTTCTACTTTGTCCACATACTCTTTGAACTTATCAAACTGTTTTCAATAATTTGTCTTCTAGTACATTTCAGTATTTCCTGAGAAATTATATCTTCATTATTCTTTTCCAAAAGAAAAAAAAATTATACCTTTTGACCTAGTCGTTCTCCTCTCAAAAATAATCCTGAGATGATTCTTTTGAATCCCTGCCATCACCTGAAGAAATTTCATTTATAAATTGGACCAAAAGTTCAGTTCAAATTAGATTTGGTATGGATGTGGGAAACCCGGTTACGTTCATAGCACCGGGGCCGTCCTCTGGGGACGTGGTGACTTTGCTTGTTCAGGTTTCCCATGGGCTCCTTGGAACTGTTGGGCTGTGGCTTTTGTTGTTATTGTTTGTTTGCTTGGGCAGTCTTAATTGGTAATCCAGATTACCTTCAAACTCACTATGTAGCCTGGGAGCCCAGGATTACCTTGAACTCCTGCTCCTTTCGCCTCCACCTCCCAAATGCAGGGCTTCCAGGCATGCACCACCTCCACAGTAGGTTTATGGTGCAGGGGAACAAACCCAGGCCTTATGCACTCTAGGCAAGCATCCTGCTAACTGAGGGGCAGTCCCGGCCCCAAAGTCCTCTCCTAAGGCCACAGTGGGGAGCCCCTTTGGTTCCAGACACAGTCCCAGAGTCTCCCTGACACAGGAGCGCCAGCTCCCACCTGCTAAAGTAACAAGAGTTCCCATTTTTTAGCCCAGGCCTGAATTCCAGTATCCACTTTCTTGTAAATCTGCAAGAAAGAGAGCTCACTTTTTATCCAAAAATTCTGGAGCTCAACACAGCTTTTCTACGGAAAAACCCAACCCCAGCAGCAAGTGCGAAGCACATTTGGTGTTCAGCAGCCAGTTTATTTTTCAGTACTCTTGTTTCAACTCCAAAATAATTTCCAGTCTGTGAAATTCACCTCCCCACCACTGTATTTGCAAGCGCCTCCCCTGACACTGGAACGGCATTTTGCGGCTGGACATTTGTAAAAGAGATGGCTGGCTTTTAAGAGTGCCCTCGCCTCTAACTTTGGAAGTGTCTGAAAGTTCTACCTCTTGTAATCCCTTCTCCTCAAGGTGGGAAGTAATCAGACAGCTAGAGCCAACTGTATCCTCCCAGGACTCGCAAGCTTGGGGCCAGGGACATCAAGAAAACAGACTAAGCAGCCTAGATGCCCCTCAGCTGGGGACCGGAGCCGAGCCGTGTCTTGCCCTGGGGGACCGCCCGCCCTAAAGCAGCATGCTCTAGGCACTTACTTGTTCAGGATGAAATAAAGATCAAATCCCCCGCAGCAAGCTGGTCCACTGTCTTCGTAGCGGGCCCCCGTGTCCGGCACACACCACCAGCACGAGCGCAGACAGAGTTCCCGCAGGCCCGGGCCCAGGCACCCCTCGCGGCCCATGCTGCTTTCGGGTTTCAGGGACCCCAGGGGGCTCTGCTTTGTGGAGCTCCTGGGCTCGGGCCACCAGGCCGCTCTCAGGCTGTGCTTGAAGATTTGCAGTCAAAGCGGTTCCGTCCCGACGGCTCTTTGTCCTAGATTTTAAGTATGATGGGGTAGGTTTTCAAAGTGTTCTTGGTTGGAGCAGTGAGGTGTCTTTGCTTCCTACCCTCCTTTCTTATTTTTTTCGGGGAAGAAAGTCTAAAGAGTGCCACCTTGTGGCCAAGGGCGGCGAAAGTGTTGGGGTCCGTTAGACTTTGGCTGGAGTAGGATTGGTTGGGGACAGTTTGGTGACAGGGGAGAACTTTGAGTTTTCAAGTGAGCTGCTCGCCTTTAAATAACCCTTCTTGTCTCGCTTCTTGCCTTTCCCACGACCACCTCTCCATTCCCTCTAGCCTTCCCGTGCTTTCGTTCTCTTTTCTTCTTCTGCATCTGCGGATACAGTCACTGAAAACATTTGATGAAAACTCATTTCCTTCAAGCAAGGTGGCTCCAACTCCAGGACAGGACTTTTCAAACATGGGCCCTTGTGCAAATGAAGCAGGGGAAAAAAAGAAAAGCAACCAAGGCCTTCGTGAGCTGAGCCATCAAGTGATCTTAGTTTTATTGCTACTCACAAAGGTTGAAATCGGCACACACGATGCCTCCGGACAGAGTTCTTGAGGGAGGGCTTGGAACCTAGATTTTCTCGTCTCCAAGTTTTAGGGAGCGTGGGACATCAGCTCTTTCTGCCTGTAAACTTTGCCTTTCCCTCCCTATCTCTGATGAAGCACTGAGGAAGTAAACAGGGCTCAAGCGATCAGGCACTGTCCCACAGGTCATGTGCTTGCCTTCCTAGAACGAAGGGTTTGAGTCTCAATTACCACAGGACACAAGGTCTAGCTTTTTCACTTTAGACTCAGTTCACACACCTCCCACCTAGGTATCGCATATGTGACTTACTTCACTGGGCAGAATTGATGCTGTCTGGTTTTTGAGGCACAGGTATGAGATATTGTGGCTCCCCCTCTTCTTGGATCACTTACTCTGAGGATACCCACTGGCATACCATGGGAAACCCAGGCACCACACCCTGGTAACTTGGGTGTTGATTCTCTAGTGCCTTGCCAAGTCTTCAGGTGACTGCAATGTCTGAGACCTGAGCAGGCACATTACCTGGCTCTCCCCTGAATCCCAACCCATGGAAAGCAGGAGACAGTTTTTACCTGTGTTCTAAGCTGCTGGCTTTAGGGGTGGTTTGTTATGCAATAGCTGGTAATAAATGACTTATCAATTTTAAACATTGGAAAATTTCTGTAGGATAAAAATGATTCAACAGTTTCCCAGACTTGCTTGTCTATGAAGCTATTTTCAGGTAACACCTTCTGGCACACACATTTTGAGAATGACTGTATCCAGGAAAAAAAATTAATTAGGTGAACTGGTCTAAGTTGGCTTTTTCTTTACTTTCTTTCTCCTGCCTCAAAAAAGGAAAACCCATCTTGGCCTCACCAAGCTCTGTGATAAGAAGGATGAGAAATCTACAGAAACCAGCTGGATCATTGAAGGCTGGAAAACCAGGGGACACTGATCCAGGATGAGAAAGAACCTGAGGACAGTGTAAGAGTTTGTAAGGCTGGCAGGGAAAAGGACTAGAATATCTCCGTATGGAAGCAAGAGGCAGGAGGAACCAGGGATTAAGAGCATTTCATCTGAATGTCCTCAGGGTCCTCTGAACTATTTAAGAGTTTGGGTGGCACAGGAATGCTTTGAGAATATTGTGGGAAGAGTGATGGAGAAGGCCAGCCTCAGAGAGAACAGGGGTCACCAACAGAGCTCTGTCAAGCCAAAAGCACCATAATGGAGGAGAGGCTTAGATCTCAGAGGAGGAGATTATTCCATTCAAAATGTGTTTAAAGAGAAGTGGGGAGGGTAGAAGAATGTGCCTCTCCCCAGGACAAACATGACCCTAGAGAGGGTAGAGAAGTAGCTGGCGTCAGTCAGGTATTAGAATGTACCAGTTGTCCTGCCTTTCTTCCAGGATTTTGCAAAGAGGCCTGTTGATACAAACTGACCATCTCAAGCCTGGATCATCTCCAGCTTGCTGCTGCTACTGCCAACACTGCCTCCTCCTCCTCCCTCCTTTTCTTCTTCTCCCTCCTCCTCCTTGTAATGAAAGTTTTGGGTTCATTGTAAACTCATATTATGTAAATATGTTTTGGTTTTAATACCAAGTGTGGAATTTTAGTTTGGGCTATAGTTTGTCCACAGCTGATAATTGTCTCATTCTGGGTGTGGCCTTTACCAGCGGGTAACAGCCTGCAGCATGGAGAGGGGCGTGATCTAGAACTCTGAGGGATATATGGGAGCCCTGAGTGAGAAAGTGTGGCATTCAGTATTGTCATGTGGCATGTAGCAGTTTGAAGTGAACAGAGACAGTGTAGCAGATGGATAAAAATGTTTCAGCACAGAGGCTTGGAGGAGACTGCCTGAGGTGTTTGCTGTTGATGGAGCCTGATATAGCCCCAGGGGAACCCATCAACCCTAAACAGCCTGGTGAGGTAAAGGGGTCTGTGACCCCTCTCCCAACTAAACTTCTCTCTCCTAAGGTTGGGGGTTGGAAGGGAGAGGATTTAAGGAACCCCAAATAGAGTTTGAAAAACTCTACAAGTAGGGTGCTATGAGTGGCACTCATTGTGGCTGGTAAGAAACCAAATAGAATAGGGATAATGGGAAACTGGGTTTTTAATGCCATAGAGGAGACAGCAGGGTACGAAGGAATGAATGTTAGGATTGAGGAACTGAACCTGCTTCGGGGTTGCCTAGCAGCCTATGATGTTTTGCTGGCCAGGTGGCTACACCTGGAAGGTGTGGTTACCTTCCCCCTTAAAGGGAACAGTCCTTCGGCAGTCCTGTGGTGGCGGCAGCCCCGTTCTCAGCATCTCAGACTTGTCCCATGCCAGTGCACCAAGCCCCGGAAACTCATGCTACCCTAAAATCGACTTGGAAAAGCCGCTGGCATGCCCTAACCTAAGCCTGAAAATCTTTACTTTCTCTCACTGCTTTTATGAGTGCACCTGCTCATGGCTGCTCCCCGACACAGCTGCTCAATGCACCGAGCCCTTGGGATCGCTGGCATGCTGCTTCAGGTAAGAAATGACTGGGGACTCTGTACACAGATATGAACAGCTACCTCAGGCTCCCATGAGTGAGACTTTAAATTTCCCGCAAGATGCTCGCTGCCATGTTGGTTTTGGGAGGAAGTGGGCAGAGCCATAGCTTCGATGTTGACTCCATATGGCTTAGAAAGAATCAGACTAACTTTGTAACCTATGTTTCTTTAATTGCCTTATAACTTATATTTTCAACTTTTAGGCCCATGTTAATTAAAGCCTCTTAGTGCTTCTCCAGAGAGCCAAGGAATGTAAAAGTTCCTAACATTAGCCATCTGTGAGGGCAGAGATAAGGAAGAGAACAAGCAGAGATCTCTACTAAATGGAGAGAAAATCACCACCTGGCACCCGTGAGATGAGCTTTGGAAACTGGGCCAAATGGCCCCAATTCTTCCCCTGAATAGCCCCTGACCTTTGATCCAAAGCCTGTAACCCCCACTCCTCAGAACAGACATGGGATGAGTTAATTATTCTCCCACCTTTAATTGTGGCTATATCTCATATGGCAGGAAATTCCAAACTGACTTGAAGATCAGATATTTACGACAGTGCTAACCAGACCTAAAAGTGCCCAGAACCAACCAATTATTTTAAAAGTTAAATACCTCATCCAATCATGAATTGCCAAGAAGGCAACCCCTAGAATTTCCCACGCCTTGTCTTTTAAAAACCTAAGGTCTTTGTCTCCCGATGCCACTCCTTGCTGACCAGCAGAGGTGACCCCATTTCGCAATGGTCAAAATAAACAAACCTCTTGTGATTTTGCATAGATGGATGATTAGTTTCCTGAGTTCTCTTCATACTTTCTTATATTTAGGCTCTTGCTGGGCCTAACAGCTTCACAGCCATTTTGTCTTAGGGCAACCTCTACAAGAACTCCGTCTTGCCATGCGCACGCCTCTTCCTCACTCCTGCCATGATCCAAGCCTCGAATATTCAAGCACTGGCTCCCAATATTTCTGGCCCCTAAAATGCTATCTTCAAGCTTTAAAAAAAAAAATCTTTTATTCCTCATTTCTGTACGATCTGCTCATATATATTAAATATATATATATATTTAAAATGCTTTAAATTCTTAATCTAATGATTTATATAATTTTCTCATTGGGTTTATGTAATGAGCCTGTAAGACAGCAGAGCTGTCAGGAGCAAAATTAAGAGACATTTTTGGTGACAGTGACTGGGCAACGCCCCTAAGACATTGAGAGTTTGTAGATAGCAGAGCTGTCAAGGATAGATAAGATATTCGTAGTAATAGTAACTAAGTAACGCCCTTAAGGCAGCTGGTGTGTGTGTGTGTGTGCGCACAAGAATGATAAGCTAAGAGATGCTCTGGAATAAAATATAACAATTAAAGTAACACCCCTAGATATTAAGTAATGAAATTAGGTATTGTCAGCTGATTAACAGCTGGCGTGTGTGAAAGAATGATAAGCCAAGCCATGCCCCAAAAAGCATATAAAAATGCAGCCCAAGACTACACAGGTGCAGCAGGCTAGACTCATGATGAGGAAGCTGATAGACCGCCAATACCCAGCCTATTCCCGAACGGCTGTTTGAAAATCCCAGACCACCTTAACAAACCGGCCCTGAAAGGACCACCTTATCAGACTGGCCCTAAAAGGCAGCTCCCAAGCAACCGCAGCTTCCTTTGCATCTGAGGCCTGGCTGGAGCAGAGAAGCTTCAAGGCCCATCAAGTCATAGGAAGACCTGTCTGAGGACAAGCTGGAACTGCGAAGTTACGGGACCTAGAAGACACCCGATGCCAGAGGCAAAAGTGTCCAAGCCCGTACCTGTGGTCAGGTTGTATTCCCCATAAGATGTATAATGTGCTTTGCAATTCTTAGATAATCTGTGTGATTAAGGCATCATTCAAAAATCATTCTGGCACTGGCTTTTATCAATACCTTGCCGCCCTTTGTGGCATCTCAGTTAAAGTTCTCCAGCATAATCAAGTGCTCGTGACAGTTTACAAGACTTACTTAATCATAACTGTTTTTATCTCCTTTTAGACTAGGACAACAATGAGCCTCATTTTAAATTGGTATGGAGTTTTATAAAAATTCAAAGTTATGTTTTACTATCTATAATTCAACCCTGCTTCAAAATAAATTTTATATAATAATAAAATTTCAAAATTATAAATGTCTATTCAAATTAAGTTGATTTAAAATGTACATCTAACCGCCTATGTCTTTTTCAATTCCTGGATTAATAAATGCTGTTGCTGTTTCTCCTGCCATGTGCTGCCTATGATCGGGATTCACCACTAGGCTTTCTGGCTAATGGGTTTGCTATAATAAATTCAAATATAATTTTTAAATTGCTTTATACTGTTCTACTATATTGTTGGTTTTAAAACTTATAACTCAGGGGTTGGTTACTACATACAGGTTTTTACCAATATTCTAAATTAAGATCTATTAATTTAGAGAATTTATTTATGTTAAAACTTGGTCATTGTGCTATACCTCTACTATCAAAAAGTTAAAATATGCTTGGTCTTATTTTTCTAAAAATGGTATTATAGTATAGCCTTAGACTTTTATAAGAGATAAACTTTTGCTATACTAAATCATACAAAAAACTGTTTTGCTCTCACTTTAATGGACTATATGACTTTTAAGGCTCCAAATTAACAAGGACAAAACCTAATGGTTTTATTGGTTAACAAATACAAGTTAATAGTTATCTCATAGATGTCCAAATATATATTTATAGTCCTACAGATGCAAATATGGTCTCACTGCAATCTTTAATAAACAGCTGAGGATGGTCCTTGAGTTACCATATAGGAGTTGGTAAAAATAAAAGTCTTTTTGACAGGCTCATCCATAGCAAAAGCTATGTTCCAGACCGTAGCTGCTACTCTGAGGCTGTTAGCATTCCCACACAGAAAACAAAAGGTCTGCAGAGCCCTATCCTGCCGGGGCATAGCCAAAAGTCAGTTCCGTCAGATGACTGTTTCAAAGGCAGCCAAAGGGGACATTGGTCCCACAGTTGCCTCAACAAGCCATGGCTGCCTGCTGGCAGACTGGCCTCTGGAAGTAAAAATGCTCCCAATCAGGCTTGTCCTCTGTGCCCAGCCATGGAGGCTCAACCAGCACAAGAGCCACAGACACTTCCAGCCTTCAAGCTTCTTGGCCTGATGAAGGACAAATGGCTCCCAGATTGAGTGACCTCCACCACTCTCGCCCAGCCCAGGGTAACATTGCAGGTCTGTTTTGGCCTCACACTGGGGTCCCATGGACAAGTTGCCAACTTCTGTGTTGGGAAACTTCAGATGCCTTCTCAGTTCTCTTCATATACAGGAGACCAGGCCTTAAGCCTAAGCCCTAGAGTTGCTATTGTCAGGCCTAGATACACTATGCCTTGTTGCCAGGCTCAAGAAACAGGCCTGAGTGTAACCTTTTACCATCCTTTATTTAGCTAAAGGAAAATAAATGTTCATAGCAGTCTCACCTATGTCTCATGGTAAACAACTAAATACAAAGGCCAATAATTGTTTTGACAAATGCAAATTATAAATGCTTCAATGTCTAAAAAATGTTTTAAGGTTAATAAATGCAAGTTATAAAGGTTACAAGGTCTAAGGTGATTTAAAGTATCATAAATAAGTAAAAAGGCTTAATATTTCCTCCTGTTGCTATGCTACTTGCCAGAGCCTGCCAACAGAGTCGAACTGTTCTTGAGTTGGAAGTGAGGGTTAAAATTAATAAACTAACACACAACATACAGGAGACTTTTTAAGAGGTTCCAGACTTGACAGCCATAGCAGCAGCCTTAGCAGCGGCCATAGCAGCAGCAGCCATAAGCAGCAAGCAGCAAGCCTTTTTTTTTTTATTGTAGAGAGCTTTTTAAGCCAGAGTAGAAACATCTCAGAAAAAATGGGTTAAATTTCCACAAGGAGGTGAAGCAAGAGGTGTGATCTTTACAAGCTATCCTACTTGCTGTCACAAACAAAAGGAGATGGACTTACAAATTCTTCCCTGACTTCAGTGAAGGCCTGGTAAAAGCAGTCTTTTGCTGAGATTTAAATATCAAAGCAGCTGCCAGAGCCACGGCTCCCAACAGCTACTATTATATTGACTGTCCAGAGCTTTTAACTTTATCAATAGAGCTCTGATTTATTAATCTAATTCTAATACAAAAACATTCCACTATATCACCCACTATTATGGTTCCAAGCTCAAGATTTTAAATCTCCACAATGTATACTTATACTAAAGGTTAAAATCAAGTGAGCTTTTGTCCCTCCTACACAAAAGGCTTCTGTCTTTTCAAAGCTCACCTTAAAAAATGCTTATGCTGTTGACACAAATGTGTGTCTACTACCTTTTCTACAATGCATATTTCAGTGCAGATTATAATTGTGATGCTAACGTGTCTAAAGTTTTATCTCATTCATAAAACTTAAAAATAATTCTTGTAAGCTGCAGGAAATCCACCTAAATCCACCTCTCAGGTGAATTGGGCTCCAGAAGGTGGGATTCCTCCCCTTTCCCTGGTTTTGGGACTTCCCTTTCCTGGCTACCAGATTGCTATCTGTTGTATGCAACACTGGCTGGATTGGTGAGTTCTCATTGGCCAGCCACTGGATTGGTGAGTTCACTTGATTTATCAGCATAAAACGCCTCACTTGGTAGGGGAAGCTTGACTGTTTGGCGTCCAACAATTTCCTACTATCTTTTGAGATGGAGGGGACCCCCCTCCAGCCATAGTCTTCACTAGCTACGGTTGACCCTTTCTGCTGACCTACATTTAAGACTTCCTCTTTCCCCTGGAAGAGATCTCTTCCTTACTTGCAGTTTCTTCCCCTCACGCTCGCCTACAAAAATCCTAGTACTAGGTAGACTGTGCATCCTCGAGCAACTGTGCCCCTGATCTCTGGCCAAAAGCTGACAAGCTATTGGATCAGGTAGGACCATCTCTACTGGGTCAAACCCTGCTCTTGGGATGCCTTGACAGATCACTGACCCCCTACCCTCCCAATGGAAATAGTTCATCTATTCCTCCAGATTCTCCTCTGGGATGTCTTCTGGAGAATTTCAGGTTTCCACATCTAGTGCCGACTTTAAGGGCCTCTAAGTTCACACACTTCTGTAACCAAACCTCGCCTCACTTACAGATCCAGAGCAAAGCCTTTTTAATTATTGCCAGTGATTGGGTAAAGGTTCCCTAAGGTAAATGGAGGTTCCCATGCTCAAGTCTCTTTGATCCAAACCTTCCACCTCTGTTCGCTCTCCCAAAAGTTTTAAATATATACCTGAAGAATTTTCTCCATAACCTACTTAACTTTCTCTTCTGCCTATGTATATGTTTCAGTATCCTGCCAGACAGTTTCCTATAGAAACAATAGCGCCAAAGCAGCTACCAAAAGTGTTCCAGTCTGACCTCACAGACTGTTAGGCCCAGCAAGAGCCTAAATATAAGAAAGTATGAAGAGAACTCAGGAAACTAATCATCCATCCATGCAGAATCGCAAGAGGTTTGTTTATTTTGACCATTGCGAAATGGGGTCACCTCTGCTGGTCAGCAAGGAGTGGCATCGGGAGACAAAGACCTTAGGTTTTTAAAAGACAAGGCGTGGGAAATTCTAGGGGTTGCCTTCTTGGCAATTCATGATTGGATGAGGTATTTAACTTTTAAAATAATTGGTTGGTTCTGGGCACTTTTAGGTCTGGTTAGCACTGTCGTAAATATCTGATCTTCAAGTCAGTTTGGAATTTCCTGCCATATGAGATATAGCCACAATTAAAGGTGGGAGAATAATTAACTCATCCCATGTCTGTTCTGAGGAGTGGGGGTTACAGGCTTTGGATCAAAGGTCAGGGGCTATTCAGGGGAAGAATTGGGGCCATTTGGCCCAGTTTCCAAAGCTCATCTCACGGGTGCCAGGTGGTGATTTTCTCTCCATTTAGTAGAGATCTCTGCTTGTTCTCTTCCTTATCTCTGCCCTCACAGATGGCTAATGTTAGGAACTTTTACATTCCTTGGCTCTCTGGAGAAGCACTAAGAGGCTTTAATTAACATGGGCCTAAAAGTTGAAAATATAAGTTATAAGGCAATTAAAGAAACATAGGTTACAAAGTTAGTCTGATTCTTTCAAGACTTCCATGAAGCTGGACCTGCAGTTTCCCTCCCAGCCATGGATATTCTCACAGACCCTGGACAGCATCAAAACAGCATGCTCTTCCTGGACTTGTCCAGCATTTCAGCCTTTTGACCTCCCTATAGCGCACACCCCCCCCCCATGTCAGCAGGAAGTAGCCAGAAAAGAATCTACACCCATTATTCACTTATCAACAAAAGGCTGGAATGGTGTGTTTCAGGGCCGGGACAGGCAGCTCCAGGTTCTCCCAGTGTTCCTCAGTTCCTACCTGCTGTCTTGCATGGCTGGCAACTCTCTACTGACAACCCTCTACCATAAATTTTTCAGGGCAGAGGCTTTCCTTCTTCTTGACCATGTAATCTGACCATTTTGTTGCTATTATTTCTTCTCTCTTAACTCCTTGGATGACAACCAAGAGCTGCTTCCAATGAACCTAAATTTATATACTTTAACTTACCTTACATGAGAAGCAGCCCAAGTTTCTCATTTTTTAATTATAGAAAAAGGGAGGAATGTTAGGATTTAAGAACTGAACCTACTTCTGGGTTGCCTAGCAGCCTATGATGTCATCATGTTTCACTGGCCAGGTGGCCATACCTGGAAGGCGTGGTTTTCTTCCCCCTTAAAGGGAACAACCCGACACATGTGGTCTCTTCTCTTGCTCTTCTCTTGGTCTCTTCTCTCTTGGCCTCTCTTGGCACTCTGCCCTCTCCCCTTTCTCTCTCGGGGTTCCCTCTCTCTCTTTCCTCCCATCATGTCCTGCTCTCCCTTTTCTCTCTGTCTCTTCATCTCTATCTAATAAACCTCTTTCACATAAAATCTGTTGTATGCCTAATAGTCATTATTTAATTCATCCCTAACAATGAATATACCATCTCAGGATATGAGCAAACGGTTTTCTTCAGCTGCTGCTGACGGGTTCTCTTACACATTGCTACCAGAGGGGATTTTCTGTTTTTGCTTTGTCTTCCTATATTCTGCTTTAAAAAAGATTGGAAGACTGAACAATTACACAAAGTGTAGAAAACTTACGAGTGGATATGAAGGGGTTTGAGAAGTGGATAAGATATTAAAACTAGAAGTGTCACTCAATTCTGTTGTTTTAGAAGGATTGCACAGTTGGCTGTACGACTGTTTATGGGTAGAGGTTGAAGTGTGTGGGAAGCAAATATTGCCACTGATAAAGGGAGAAAAAGTGTTCAGATCTGGTAAACTAAAAATGGGAGTTTCCCTGATCTTGCCTCCCTTCGCTGCTCTATGTGCAGGGTGTTCAGAGCACCAGTCTGTGACAGAGGGGAACAACAGGCAGCCATACAGGCCAAAAGGGCTCTGGAGCCAAGTGCACCACTAGAGAAATTGCCTGGGGCTACACAGGCCCCATCAACATTTACCCAACATATGCCTGCTAATGACGGTGGTGAGGCTTATGATGAGTGACATGGCCTTTACCAGCTAGTAACAGTTTGTGACAGAGAGAGGAGTGTGGTCTAGGACTCTGAGGGATATAAATATGGGAGACACCCATATTCTATACTTATGCAAACAAAATGGGATGGCAGGTTATAAGTCAGATAAAATAAGCCAGGTCATCAAAAGCCTATATACCTCAGTTCAAAAATCAGAATTGTATATAATCTTTATGGTATTAGTAGATTTTCCTGAATCTCTTAATATAATTGCTGACTCTCAATATATAGAATGAGTTGTTTTTAAATATAGAAACTGCTGACTTCATTCCTGATGATTCAGAATTAACTTTATGCAGTTGCAGAAGGCCCCACAGAAATAGAAACTATCCATTATTTATTACTAAGATTCAGTCTCATATGGGTTTGCCAGGTCCACTGGCACAAGCAAATGAGGAGATTGGACAATTACTAATAGGAAATGTGTTAGAAGCCTCAAAATTTCATGAAAGACACAATGTTAACAGTAAAGGTTAATTTTTTTTCTATAACTTGGGCAACAAGCCAAAGAAATAATAAAAAATGTCCCACATGTCCTCTGTATAACCACACTCCATTATCTGCTGGAAGTAAGCCTAGGGATACCAAAAGAAGTGAAATATGGCAGATGGATGTGTTTCATTTTGCAGAATTTGGAAAACAAAGGTATGTACACCATACCATAGTGGTATACCCAGGGTTTCAATGGGCAACTGCTTTAAGTTCTGAAAAGGCCGATTGTGTAATTATACATTTATTGGAAATAATGGAAAATTTAGGATACTTTCACAAATTAAGACTGATAATGCATCTACATAAATATCTAATAAGATGAAGCAATTCTTTGCATATTATAATATAAATCATGTGATATCACACGATTTATATCACATGATATTCTTTGCATATTATAAGTCATGTGATATCATAATCACATGATATCACATGATTTATATCACATGATATCACCATGATATGGTATGGTATACATACCTTTGTTTTCCAAATTCTGCAAAATGAAACACATCCATCTGCCATATCAAATATCCATCCTATGAGCTTAGAGTCACTTAGAGGACAGAGCAGATGAGAAACACAGATGTGTTTCCACAGTGGAAGTACATTATAGGGACATGCTGTTGAACATAGAGGCTTTCCCAGTAGGACAACAATGCCAGGACCCTTCAGAGAGATACCAGGATGGATGGACCATACATGTCAGTCACACAGACTTCTGTGTGTTTCACACTGCGGTAGTTGTTGGCACAGTCTAGAGAGAAAGAACACAAAAGATGAAGTCTTACCAATGTGATACTAGGATGGAAAGATAAGGCTTCCCAGAAGCTCTCCCCCAAAGGCTGTGCAAGGCTGATTAACTGTGCAAGAATATGCAAAGTGCAGAGACTTTAAGAAATGGAAGCAGCCTTAAGATCTGTCCAGCAGAGTGCATACATGAGGTAAAGGCTTGAGGCTGCCATGAGGCAGGGACACAGCAGGTTGCTCCTCCAACAGAGTCTCTAGTTAGACTCTTCAGGAAAGCTATCACACCCTCACAGTGTAGCATGTGGTGGTGAGTGTGGAATCCAATGTGAATGGTCACCTTGAAGGAGCAAGCATAGATACACAAGAGGTAAGTAACTAGAGGGCAGAACTGGTGTCAAGAGAGGGCACAGTTGCCTTTGGAATCACTCCAAGGCTGTGAGTTTTCCAGGCTTTGTTCTGAGTTGGGTCTGAGGACTCAAGCAATGTGATAGCTTTGGCATGTGTGTGGGTGCAGGGCTCTTGCAAAAGGATTGCAGGAGGCTGCCCTCTAAAGGATTCCCATTGGGCTGCTTGTAGACCTCATTCTCAACCTGGGAACCAATCTTGGGGGCAGGAGAGACAGGCAGACTGGAAACTATATCACTAGGGAGAGAACTCTCACCTTGTGGAAAAGATCATGTTCCCTGTCAAGAAACAGGGAGTAAAGGACAATCACTACCCAGAGAGCAATCTGTAATGTTTATGCAGGTTGGGAGAGAGGCCAAAGGATTAGTGTGCCACACAGAGCTTTAGGGTACCTCTGCACCTCAGCCCTTCTCCTCTGAGAAAGACCCAGTGGAAAGCCAGCCCCTCTTGCCTGGGATTTTACCTGGACAGATCTGTACTGGGGTGGGTCCCGTCCAGAAGGGTCCCGTGACCACACTAGCTCCCCAAATTTGCCCTGGCTTCCCCGAAGAGCTTTCTGAATCTCAACTAGGCTGACCCCGAACCAGTGGCCCACAAGCCACGGAGCTGGGGCTTGTCCTCTTCAGGACTTCAAAACAGAAAGACACAGGTATGAGACTCTTGGTGACTTTGAAGCACACAGAATTTTCTGTGTTGGTCATGCAGCACCAAAGCATCCTACTGGTCTCTAAGCAATCTCTGCTGCCTTTGCCCATGCCCCACCTGTTCCTCTCCCTGCTTTATCAGCATATGTATACAGTCCACTTCTTGCTGGACACTTGCAGTGAGGTTGTCACATGACTCAACCTATGAGAAAAACACACTCATTTACAGAATGCTGCCCTTGAGGGACTTAGCCACAGGACAGCCCAGGTGAGATAGGTAGAGAGGGTGTGTGTCTGGCTAGTAACACAGGGTAGCAGGCATGCTATGGCATCTGGCATCTCCTCTTTCTCCTGGGCCTTAGATGGCAAAGTGAAGGTATGGGGAGCAAGCTCAGCTCTCCTTAGAGAGCCAGGAAAGGTATGAGGATCTGTCAGGTGGAGGACAATGTCTGGCTGCCTGGGTTTCACAGGATTCGCCTAGTGATGGCCACAGTCTCCCCCAGATGACTAGTGTTGCAGTATGAGGTAAGTTGTTATCACCTCATTGTATTTTTGGTCTCTCAGAGGCTCGATGATTTCTTCCAGTTTATAGCCCATGACTCTCATGGTCCTGACAATGCTAGGACTTGGGGTACCTAGAAGACTATGTGAAGATGTGGTGGTGAATGTGCCTCATTGGCCCTGATCATGGGGTACCTCATGATTTCCTTGATGGTGGGCCTCCTGCCAGGATTGATTATCAGCAGTTCGAAGATGACGTTGAAAATATCGATGGAAACATGGTGAGGAATACTACAGTTGCCCGAGGTGATCTCCTTCTTCATGCCCTCAAAAGACTTAGCTTGGAAAGGGAAGTGCCCAGCCACCATGAGGAAAAGGAGCACACCTAAAAACCACATATCAATGGGGTAAGCATCGTATTCCTCCTGTGCAAAGAGTTCTGAGGCACAATAGTGCAAAGTGCTGCAGAAACTCCACAGTTTCTGCCCAGGAGTGACTTTAACAGTGAAGCTAAAATTGATCAGCTTGGCATTCTCCCCACAGTCGATGAGGATATTCATGTCTTTGATGTCTCTGTGAACAATATGATTATCATGGCAATAACTCACTGCATGTATGATCTGAGCAAATATCCTTTGAGCCTCGCTTTCCCGTAAAGACCCCAGTTCCAGGATGCACTGCAGCAGCTCTCCCTCTGAGGCATGCTCCATCACCAGGTAGGTGGTCTCTTCTGTCTTGACCATGTGAAACAGCTTGATGATGTTAGGATGATTCAGAGATTTCAAAATGCTGATTTCACTGTCAATAATGGGGGTGTACTTCTTATTTCTAAGAATTTTTACAGTCACATAGGTCACTGTGGGCACATGGAAGGCCAGTTTGACCTCTGAAAAGTGTCCATGACCCAGAGTCATCATCATTTTGTAGTCAGTGCTGAAGGTATCCTTCACAGAGTAGCAAGCCTCCATGCCCTGCTTCAAAGTCAGGCCCTCCTTCAAATGGCTAGAACCAAACTTTCAATGAGAAAGTTGACAGAGTTAAAATAAGGCCCTAGGAAAGTGTTTATAGCTATGAATTCCTACACCCAAAAAAGACTAGGGAAGGAAGAATGTTGGGAGCCGTGACTCAGGGGCCTGCTTTGATATTTAAATCTCGGAGGAGAGATGGCTTTTAGGAGGCCTTTACTAATGGCAGAGGAGAACTTGCAAGTCCATGTCCTTTTGTTTGTGACAACAGGTGGGATAGCTTGTGAGGTTACACCTCTTCCTCAGGCTTCTTGTGCAAATTAACCTATTGTTCTGAGATGTTTTACTGGAAAAAGGTAACTCCTCAATAAAAAAAGCGGTCAGAAGGCTGGAGGCGGAGGAGGAGGCAGAGTCTTGAGACTTGCTGCTGGTACTGCTTGCTGCAGCAGTCTGCCTTTTGCTATGGCTGTCGAGCCTGGACCTTTAAAAAGTTTCCTGTGTGCTGTGTGTTTATTTTATTAATTTTAATCCTCACTCCCAACTCAAGAACCGTTCGACTCTGCCCGGCTGGCCCCGGCAGAAGGAAGGAAGGAAGGAAGGAAGGAAGGAAGGAAGGAAGGAAGGAAGGAAGGAAGGAAGGAAGGAGAAAGAAAGAAAGAAAGAAAGAAAGAAAGAAAGAAAGAAAGAAAGAAAGAAAGAAAGAAAGAAAGAAAGAAAGAAAGGCCAGACACATTTTGGACCACCTAAATGGACACTTAAATGCTTAGGTATATAAGAATGAAGTTGTGTTCAAAAGCAGTGTACAGCAAAATATGACAGATTGGTTTGACAGGAATCAGCTGCAAACTGGAAGAACAAACCAAAGGATTCTAGAAACTAAGAGCCGCTGATAAGAAAGGAAAGTCATCCTCTAGCCCTGAGCTCACGTGTACTGTGAGAGAGCAGGCACTAATAAAATCAGATACAAGAGAAGTTTATAGGGCAACAGACACCCCAGAGACCCAGCGTGTCTAGGCTGGGGAGATGGCTCATGAGTCCAGCAGGTCTGCAGAGGACCTATCTGTATTTGGTTCTCAGGACCCAGGTCAGGTGGCTCATAACTGCTCCAACCCCAGCTCTAGGAGATCCTAGAACCCTGGCCTCTGAGGGCATCCATACATGTGAGCACACACCCACACACAAGTGCGCTCACCGGTACTAGACATCACTTAATGTAGTGATAATGTCTTTCTATATAACTATTAATATGAGGGTATCAGATCCTACAGGTAGTTATGATCTGCCACGGGAGTGCTAGACATCAAAACAAGTTCCAACAGTACATGCTCCTAACTGCTGGGCCATCTCTCCAGACCACCCACCCTCAAATAAATCTTTCTTTTAAAATGAGGGTCCTTCTTGTGAATTAGAAAATATAGACAAAATTGAGAAATTTCTATATGCAAATTCAACTTCAGAAGAAACCCAGTAAATAAATAACAAGACTGAAATACTTTTGAAAAAAAGCAAAACAGCTCAGGTTAATCACATGATGAGTGTGATCAAAGTGGATTGTGGGTATTCCTTTGATTGTCATAATTAAATTGCTTATATAACTCAATTATTACATACCTAGAAAAGGCTTGGAATATGAGCAAAGGAATAAACCAAAATTAAAAAAATATAAAGATAAATATAGAGGTAAGAAAAAAACAAACAAACAAAAAATCCAGATGGGCTGGAGAGATGATTTTGCCATTAAGACCACTGTCTGTTCCAGAGAACCCTGGTTCGATGCCCAATACCCACAGGGTGGCTCACAACCATCTGTAACTCAAATTTCAGGAAAACTAACTCCCTCTTCTGACCTCGATAGCAGACACCAGGCATGTGGTACACAAGACATACAGGAAGGCAAAATATTCATACCCATTAAATTAACATAATAAAATATTCTAAGTTAGAAAACAGAAGACACTATATGGTGGTCCAACTGCTTCTGAAAGTCCGAGTATAATCTGTCACGAGCACAGAAGTCCAGTTGCTCTCTAACCAACAAGAGATTCTGCTCTGTAAGACAGGAGGCAAGCTCAGCCAAAGCCTTAAGTGGATAGGTGTCACAATGGTTCCTTGTGATGTCAGAGTAAGGAATGGACCAATGATGGCTAGGCACATCCCCATGGGTTTCCTCACTCTCTGTCCTCAGGGACAGGAAAGCTGGTCTTGGGCAGTGGAGCAGTAGGGGCCTGAGGAAGCTGGTTACACTCAAATGTCTGTCCCCAATGATGCCCAGGGACCCACCTCTTCCTGCTAGGCCCACTGTCCACAGTTTCCCCCACAAGATGCCACCTGGTTGGAACAATGTTCAAACATTTGATTCTTTGTGGGACTTTTGACACCCAAATCTTAAGGAGGACCCTTTCCATTTTAATAGTAAAAGGAGGAATCATAAGAATGACATCTTTGACCACACAGGGATGCTGAGGCCAGCCTGTGCTACAGGAGACCCTGTCTCACCAAATAAAAAAGCAATAGCAAAGAGAATATGAGAAAGGACTGCTTTTGTTTTCTGCATGATATAGGTTCCCAATGCTTCAAAAGTTAATGGTTGCTGTTAGACATGGGACAAAGTCACAAGTGTGTGTGACAACAATGCTTGAGGATGGAGGCCTGATCAGCCATTTCTATGCTCCTGAAGCTATGCTGCTGTCACTTCCCACCAAAAGTCATCAGTTTTACACATTAAATGGACCTCACAGAACCCACCCAAGCTACAGCACACATACCAGAGAAACTGGGTGGAAGTTTACAAGAAGTCAAGAAGGATATTTTCTCTTAAGAGAATGTGCACGCCAGCTAAAGGCAGCACATGTCTACACATCACACACTTAAGCACTGGATAGCAAGTCTAGTAAACTAAACCATCAAACAATGAAAGGGAGACATAGGAACTCTTCCAGCAATGGTCACCAAAGCATAACTTGCCAGTTCTGTAATCAGATGTTAGATTTTTGAAAGTCACAGACAATAGACCCTCCTCATCACCAACACCCTGGAAAATCAGAAAGTGACCTGAAAGGCTTTGTTGCTGGACTATGAAGGTTCTGTTACCCACCGTCTTTCCCCAAACATGAAAAGATTAAGGTTGGAGAAAGGAGTTTTATCCAAGCCTAGAATTGGAAATTTGGGTATACTGCCCTTGATAATAAAAAGTCCCCTCTGTTCTTCCAAAAAGACAGGTGTTTATTTTGGGGCCAGGGGTCTGTACAGCGCTGGGCAGGTAATTCCAGCACTGGGCAGTTTTTTGTTCCTGAATATGTTCTTTGAGCAGTATGTGCAGCAGAACTCAAGAGCACAGCCTTGATCCTTTGCTTCAAAATCATTATTGCCCGTACCTCCTGTGACTGATAATACACTAGCTTAGTGCCATAATCGCCCTCCTTAAGACAGAAGATAACCCATGAACATACAGCTGTAGGCAGAGAGAAGGACAGAAGTAAACTGGAGGGACAGGGCATGGTAAGTCTCACCAAGTAAAATCCCATCCCTCCTCAAAGAACAAGCTCTTATTCTATCCTTACACTTAGTCTATCCTTAAATTCTTTTTCAGCTGCCCTGTTCCATAATTACCATCACAAGATCAGATCTGACTCTTCTCTCTAGCCCTTTTGTGGAATCATGATGCTTGACCTGCCATGAAGATCCTGAGATAACCAGCTAGGAGGAGCCTTTGTGCTAAAGCCAAGAGACACATTGGTGTTCTTAAGAGACCATCCAGTGTGTCCATCAGTCCTCTGAACAGGAGTCCACCGGACTTGGCCTGTACTTGGAAAGTAAGGTGCTGAATTAAAAAGGGAAACAGTGAGGGACTTGGAAGGGGTGGGCAGCAGGCAGTGTGATCAAGGGAATGTATTCAAAGTTCTTCATATATATGTATGGAAATGTCACTGTGAGATTACTCATGTTGTGTAGTTAATATAAATACTGTGATAGTAAAATAAAATCAAAGTGAAAATGAGATAGATGAAGAATACAAAAATAAAAATGGGAGGTTATGAGGAAAAATAACAGTAAGCATAATCGTACCTGAAACCAATAAATGAACAAATAAAAGCAAAAGCCACAAAACCAACAGCGTCAGAAGGAAACTCACCCCGCTGAGGGTCAACAGGTCTGGTTGTCCTAGGGGAGCTCGACAGTGTAGCAATTCACCAACTCTCCAACCATCCAACCTAGCAACCAACGGCTACCACACTTTATGGGACCAAACTTAGCCCCAGTGAGTTCTGTACATGGCCAGGTTCCACCATTCCTCACAATGACTCTTTGTGATGTCAGAGCAAGAAATGACCTAGCCATGTCTGGGCACCAACCACACTGGTTCCCTCAGTTTCTACCCTCAAGGACAGGGAAGGTATGGTAACAGGAAAGGCAGGTAGCTGGGCCAGCTAGTTCTACCCAGTTTTCCCTTGCTGCCAATGACCCTCTTCCTCCTGTAAGGCCCCACTTCCTAAGGTTCACACCTTCCCCACACAGTGCCACCTGCTGAGGCCTACTGTTCAAACACATGTCTCTGTGGTACATTTGCCATCTAAAGCAACAGGCTCGAGTGTTGTTCTTCAGTGGGCTTTGGACACTGATATTCATCCATTAGGGGACAGGTAGCATGCTTTCCTTTTCACTTGCTACCTAACACTCTAGTGGCTTTATGCATACAAAGCTGAGCACATATACACTCAAGGACATCAATCCCTTTCTCATTAGATTCAGGTGAATGATAAATGGATAGTGGCCTCAGGCTGATGTTAGGATGCTGTGGTGGCTAATCTTTGTTGTCAACTTGAGTACACTAGCCACTAGGGTGGCTCTCTGGACTCTATGGGGGTGACCTGAGACTCCTAGCAGTGGGGGATATGGAGCCTTATGTGCCGACCTCCTGTAGCCAGGCAGGACTTCCAGTAAGCGGAGCCAGTTGATGGAAGTCACCCACCCACAAAACCTTCAACCCAAAATGTGCCCTGCCTACAGGAAGTGCAAGAACAAACATGGAACAGAGATGGAGGGAATAAGCAACCAATGACCAACCCAACTTGAGACCGACCCTATTGGAGAGAGGCAACCTGATTTGGAGGGGTCAAGGAGACCCCACAAGAAGACCTACAGAGTCAACTAACCTAGGTCCATAGGGGCTCACAGAGACTGAGTCACCAACCAAAGGGGCATGCATGGGCTGGACCTTGGCCCCCTACACATATGTAGCAGAGGTGCAGATTGTCCTTCATGTTGGTGCCCTAACAATTAGAGCAAGGGCTATCTGACTCTGTTGCCTGACTTTGGATCCCTTTCCCATAGTTGGTCTACCTTGTCTGGTGTCAGTGGGAGAGGATGCACATAGTCCTTTGGCAACTTGATGTGCCAGGGTGGGTTGGTACTCATGAGGGATCTCCCTTTCTCTGAGAATGGGAGTGGAGAATGGTATGAGGGTATGTGAAGGAGGGAATGGAAGGAGAGTTTATGTTTATTAAATAAACATAAAATGTTCTAATTTAGAAAACAGAAGACACTTACTATATGGTGGTCTAATAGCTTCTAAAATCTAAGTACAATCTGTCATGAGCACAGAAGTTCAGTTGCTCTCCAACCAACAAGAGATTCTGCTCTGTTAAGACAGGAGGCAGGCTCAGCCAAAGCCTTAAGTGAATAGGTGTCACAATGGCTCCTTGTGATGTCAGAGCAATGAATGGACCAATGATGGCTAGGCACATCCCCATGGGTTTCCTCACTCTCTGTCCTCAGGGGCAAGAAAGCTGGTCTTGGGCAGTGGAGCAGTAGGGGCCTGAGGAAGCTGGTTACACTCAAATGTTTGTCCCCAGTGATGCCCAGGGATCCACCTCTTCCTGCTAGGCCCACTGTCCAAGGTCCACAGTTTCCCCCACAAGATGCCACCTGGTTGGAACAATGTTCAAACACTTGATTCTTTGTGGGACTTTTGACACCCAAATATTAAGGAGGACCCTTTCCATTTTAATAGTAAAAGGAAGAATCATAAGAATGACAATGGGCTCTAGAGCGATGGCCCTCCCTCAATTTTGGACTCTGATAATCAGTTGTTAGGAGATGGTCACTATTTCTCTTTTTCACTTGGACACTAGCCTTTATGATCACTTTGTAATGACTTGTCATGTCTACATTCAAAGTATTAATTTACTTTTCTTTAAACTCATGATGGGTGCTAGAGGATGCTAGCTCCAACCACATCAATAGTTGTAACAAAACACTGTTTTCCACTGTATCCCAAGGCATGGGACTAACATCTGTGGGACTAAAAGATGACATCATTTGAGAGACCAAAAGATAAGGTAGCAGCGAATCTTAAGGCAGAGTAGGCGCTCGGCTCCCACCGCTTCGGCGGTGGGGCTGTGTAGGCCCCAGCTGCAGCTTGTAATTTTACAATAAAAAGACCCTCATGTGTTTTGCAACGGAGTAGATTCCTGGAGATCTTTTGGGGGCTCGCGAACTGGGTATAACATTTGGAGGTCCCACCGAGATTGCAGGGCCCCCCAAAGACCGCAGGACTGATCCGGAGGGTCTCATTCCAGCTGGTAAGCGTGGTGTCTGTGTTATCTGTCTTTGTCGCTTTGTGCAGTGTTCCGTTGGCGCCTATCTTCTGAATTCTGTTTTGCCTCGAGGCATCTGTATGAGTGACTAATGTGATTTGGACAGACGTGTCAAACAATCACAGTCACTGAAGTTGGGAGAGACGTCCCCCAACTTCATCAGTATCTGGAGGTGGTCTAGAGCCACCCACCACTCTGAGGCTTTTGTGGCAGAGGTGCCAGAGTGGAAATCTGGAGGTCTGTTTTTACAGTACCTTACCCAGGAAGGGACTTGGGCCCATCTTGGAGAAATTTCTGTAAGAGTCAGTCAGTTTTAGTCCCGGGAAATTTGGCCAGCTGTCTCAATGTCTCTGTGTAGTATTTGTGTGTCTACTTTTGTTTTCTGTTCTAAAAGGCCTCACGAAACTTATTTAAAATGTGTGCCTATGTGTTTCTGTAAACGCATATGTATAGGTTACCACGTGCCTCAGTGTCTCGCCGCCATCTTGACTTCACTATGTGATTTTATAATGTGACCGCCATCTTGGTATAAATAAAATAAAACCTTGATCAAATAAATCTCATTTCCTTCTAGGTTAAAAGGATGACTTATTTTAAATTGATATTGGTTTTAGAAATTAAATTGCTTGCACTGGTAAATTCTGGTTTTAAAATCTGGTTTTAATTTTAGAGATTATGTTTATGCCTTGTGACTTCTCCTACAAAAGGGGTACTTTGTTTTAATATTACAAAAATGGGTTTTAAAAAAATGTTTAAATGTTTAAGGCTGTAAAATGTTTCAAGTTTATCAGGCATTTGGGTATGACAATGATCTTGGGTATTTTATCAACTATACTAAAACCCTGCCGTATTGTCTGTGCTAATTAAGAAAATTGCAGTTTTTAGAATGTATCTTATGAAGAGCTGTTTGTTTGTTAAGCTGCTTTGTGACCTGCTACAGGGAAGTTATTTTAAAAAAAAATTTGGCTGTTTCAGAACGCCTCTTTGTAGTAATGTAAGTTGTTTTTGCTTTGCCTATAAAAAGCAAATC
>REGO01001571.1:38367-50132 GCA_010120015.1 Rhombomys opimus | reverse complement strand
GACCTGACGCAGATGTGTGTTAGACACTTTCTCCAGGCTGCACACTGCTTTGGAAGGTTTGGTTTGAGGTGGAATAGGGCAAGGTAAAATTCCAGACATTTTTTTGTTTAGTTAATTCCGGTTCTGCTCTGCAGGTGAAGGTGTCTCTGGGCTGCCCCCTCTTCTGTCCCCTCCCTTCTACTTTTCCTCACCACGCCTTCACACTTTCCTGTGTTCATTCTTTCTCTTAATCATCTTATTTTTCACTTTCTCTTGCTGGCAGCGTGGTGACAGTGGTGTCACCGTACAGCTTGAATGGGAGCTGGGTAGGGGGAGGAGAACAGAGACTAGAATCATTCTCTGGAAGCATCACAGTCTGACAGAACCATCAACCAAAACAATCAAAAGTACAAGAACAACCAGAAGTAGAGGCTAGTACGATTGTGACAATCTCAGTGAAAAATCTGATGCCTAAATGATCAATTATCAGGTTAGTTCAGAAGTAACAGAAATTTCAGGTAACGTCTTTACCGCCAGTTCCTAAATCCATGATACACAACAAGGCTTGTGTCAACACCATACTAACCACACGCCTGAGTGTGCCGACGTCTGCACAGGGCAGTTGAATGGGCTGGGGAGAGCACGGACTTAATGCAGTGCCCGGGTTCTTTCTGAAACCTTCCAGATAATTGCCCATCTCCCTGATCCAGCCTGGCACTGTAGGCTACCTTAATTTCTAATTTGTTCGCTTCTACCTGGTGGGGTCTTCTCCGGAGGAGAAAGCCTGGGAGCTGAGGGAAACTACTCCGTGCCTTTGGCTTGAAATCTCCTTCCACAGATTTCCTTTCCTCTGGTGAACTCCCTGGGCCGCAGGTACAGCAGCCGTTGAGGGAGGGTGAGGGTGGGTGCAGTAGAACACTTTCTCTTCTTTTTCCTTATACGCTCAGGTGCTAAAGTCCAACCTACCTGCGCTGTCAGAGCATCCTGCAAACAGAGAGGTCAGCCCTGGCCATCCGTCATGGGAGCCACACATTCTCAAATTTTGTTCTCAGATAAGAGCATTCGTGAAGGGGGAAGTTGCCAGCTGCCCCGAGCCCTTCCGTAGAGGGTTTGCAGCCTTACCCACGTTTGTTTGGTTTTGAGGCAGGGTCTCGCTCTGCAGTCCAGGCCGCCTGCCTGGCGTAGAACTCAGTATGTAATGCAGACCTGGCTGGTGCTGAGCCCGCAGAGATCCCCCTGCCTCTTCCTCCTGAGTGCTGGGGTTCGAGTCACGCGCCACCACACCTGGCTGAAGCACGCACTTGTAAGAGAAGCCCGGTGAGAACAGACGGTCCTCAGGCCTGAATCGGGAAAGAAGGCTGTACTTTGTGCCTACCGCTTCTGGGCCAGGGACACGGTACTGTCCGTCATGAGTGTCAGTCACCTAGACAGTACAGTGCTCCTCAGCCCTGCTTGACGTAGAGCCTTTCCTTGGTGACATTTCATGAGCAGTTGAGTTTGAGAGCCACAGAGAGAAGCTCAGCTCCTTCCCGTGATAGAAGAGGACAGTCCCCACCCCTGCCCCCGCCGCTGCCGAGAGATGATCTGTGCTGCCAGTAACATGGTACAGCAAATAAGAGAAGCCAGAAAGTCCAAACAACAAAGGGTTAACTCCTACAGGAGGGAAATGGCTAGGTGAAGGCCAGCTAGAAGGAAAATAGGAGCCCTGGAAGGTGGCCAGGAGTCTGTAGTCTCAGGCTGTGACTTCCTGCCCTATATTCATGCTCTGAAAACACAAGGTCTGGTCAGTACCCTACAGGGCACAGCCCAGGATTCCCAGGCTCCTGTCAGGCATGGGAAAGAAGAAAAGTGGTCTGTCCTCCTCCCAACTCTTTCTGTCACTGCTCTCGAATCACAGCTCTCTGGGTTCTTGGATTCACAAATTTGAGGGTGCTCTGGTTCCTCAAAAGCCTAAGGGAATTTAAAAGGTGTCGTGACTAAAAGCCCATACTTTGTACATTTCAATGAAGGCAGCTTCCTGCTCATTTTGTGCAATGATGGTTTTTGCTGTTGTTGTTGTTGTTTAGAAGAAACTGGACTCGGGAATGGGTCTGAACTTCATCATTTATGCTTGCTAAGAAGTCCAGCCAGATGCCATGCTCAGCAGCAAGGGATGTGCTAGGAAGAAAGGTGTGGGATCTGACCTGGAAAGGGGTAGAGACAGGCTGATATGGATGGGAAGGAGGCTTCGAGGGTTGGAGATTTAAGACTGATTAAGAGAAAGAATAAATACGAGGAACAACGAAGGTGTGGGTGAGGCAGAGCAGAAGGAGAGGACAGAAGAGAGAGGGCTACAGATGCTTCCACCTGCAGAGCAGAGCTGGAATTAATTAGAATCTGCTGGGAAGTGGCGTCACTTCAGTTCTCCTAACATCTCAAGTCCTCTCATTTCTGTTCACTTGTTGCCTGCTACCTAGCAATCCTCCCTTCCTCAAGAACACATCACCCCTCCAACCCTGACATTGGTCTTCTGCCTCCAGAGAACATATTCTTCCTCAGGCCTCACATACGCAGAATGAGACACGGGAAAGCAGACATGACAACATGTCTTTCTTTTTCTGTTAAGAAAATATTTCACAGAAAAATGTGCAAGGTGACGGCAGACTTGCTACCCAGAGCCCTGCACAAGGAGTAGGATGTTAACCGCCTCCCAGAAGCCTCCCTCTCCCTCTTTTTCCCCTTCCCCATTGCTACATCTCTCCCTCTCCTTTTTTTTTTTTCCCTTCTGTCTCTCTCAGAGGTAAATGTTTTTCTGAATTTTATAACAATTACTGCCTTGTTTTGTTAAAGTTTGGGACCCGATTTCACATCCTCAGACAATATAACTTTTTTTTTTCTTGTCTTGTCTTAAATATTTTAGCAATAAATTGTATATTATTTGTCTATCTTGCTCCTTTTGACCCATCCATGATGGTGCTATCCTTGAGCTCGCTTTTCACTGTGATACAGCCTTGAGTTTTACAAATATCTCGTGGTTTGTTGATCAGACAATGCCTCCAGTTGGGGTACCATGGACAGTATTGCTGTAAAAAGTATGTGCATGGCTCTCTTGAGGGGGTATTCACAGCTGTGAAAGCCAGTTTCCTGACTAGGAGAGCTGGGTCCTAGCTATTGGCTTTAGGAGTGGGTGGTGAAGTATTTACTGCTCCTGGGAGTGGGCCGAGGGAGTCTTTCAAGATCATCCTATGCCTAGAGAAGCAGTTCCAACTGGACAAGCTGTGAGCTGCCTAATGTGGAAGCAACCAGAATACTTCCCTAATATTTACCCATCTGGGGTGTGGTGCAGGATTTACATATAAATGTAAGGTATATATGCATATATATATATATATATATAAGATATATATATATAATGGGTGTTATAATTATTTGCTTTTATATTTTTCACATCTTCTCCTGATATGACCCTGACTTGGAGTAAATATCTAAAGTATGCCCTCAGTATTTATTGGATGAGTTAAAGTGACATAGAGTTGGTCATTAAATATCCCAAACTCTGCTTTTTTTCCTAGTAGAACACTCAGATTTTCTTTCTTTCTTTCCTTCCTTTCTTCCTTCCTTCCTTTCTTCCTTCCTTCCTTCCTTCCTTCCTTCCTTCCTTCCTTCCTTCCTTCCTTCTTTCCTTCCTAAGACAGGGTTTCTCTGTGAAGCCCTGACTGTCCTAGAACCCACTCTGTAAACCAGGCTGGCCTTGAGCTCAGAGATCCACCTGCTTCTTCTGCCTTCCAAGTGCTGGGATTAAAGCCCTGCAGCTGCACCACTGCTGCCTGGCTAAATACTCAGATTCTTAACCCATGTACTCTCTGGAAAGGATTTTCAATAGATACAAATCTTCATTGCCATATATTTTTAAACAAATGTTTTCATTTTGGCCAGGTATGGTGACACACACCTTTAATCTCAACATTTGGGAGGCAGGGACAGGTAGATCTCTGTGAGTTTGAGGCCACTGTGGTCTACGTAACAAGTTGCGGGCCAGCCAGGTGCTACATAGTAAGACCCATCTCAAAATGTTTTCATTTTGATAATTTTTGTGTTTTATGATAGGGGAACACTATACCAGTAGGGGAACAGTACCTCCCAAATATAAGCCATTTAGAGTATTGTCTTTGTGTTTCCTGGGGCTTGACTATTAAGTAAATAAATATTTGTAGACAAATCTTTTCTTGGTCAAGTCACTACTTGGCCTCATGTGGACCAAATGTATGTTTTGTGATATTCTTCCACTTTTGATCTAAATATAAATAAAACATTAAAACCCTAAGGAAGAGCAATAATTGTTTTTCATTTGAAAATTTGTGTGTGCATGCATATATGTGTATTCTGTGTGTACACGAGTGCGTCAAGAAGGACATTCAAAAGTGCACCCTTTTTATTACAAACACATATCCAGTTTATTTGAACTCATTTACAGAGCACGTGTGATGTACTAAGTTATCACTGCTTTTATGTACAACACATATGCACAATAGATTAAAAGTTGATATATTTGGTAGTTTGAAGAAATATATATTTAATCAAATCTGCTTGTTTAAATCTTCGAATGAACATAAGGGAATTGTTTGAATATAATGTCATTCATCTACGATATAATGTAGTCCTGCTGGGCTAGAAGATTGCACACCTTAGACTATGTTTTGATTCTATTGATGTTTTGATTCACAGATCTTTTCTTCAACTGGGGGAGGAGGTCTGATAATTGTGTAAGAGCTTGGATGCTCCAAAGTGAGTGGTTAAACATTGCCAAATTTGGGAGTAAACATCCAGGCCAGATGATTCAACCACATGAAAGCTTACCCCTTCAAGATTATTACATAGATCTTGTTGTCTCATTCAACTAGACATTTTTTGGCTTTATAACAATTTCACTGACAACATGGAATTTAAAAAAATAGAAAAATTATTTTACCTGACAATTTTTAAAGTATTGAGATTCTTTTTACCTAAATTTTTACCAACCACTAGTAAAATAAAGTCTACCAGGTTTGATTGGAATCCCAACACTTGAGAAGCTGAGGCCGGAGAATCTTGGTGTTCAAGGACCACCTGATCGAAGTAGGTTAACCCTGTCTCAAACAAACAAACAAACAAACAAACAAACACAAAGCATAATGACACATAATGTATGAAAATGCTATAGTGAAACTCATTACTTTGTATATTAACCTAAACATTGAACAGAACAATTTCAGGCTACAAGTTCGTTTTGTGACATAAACCACATACTGTTCCGTACCTTTCCCCTGGGCATGATCCTACCGTTGTCTATGTAGGCAAGGCTGTAGGCTGGAGCCAGATTCTGATGCATGCGTTCTAGTGTAGATAATGAGGTCTACCTTGTAATAATGAGCTCTTAGGTTTGTTTAGGTTTGTACTAGCTCAGGAGATTTTTGCTTACAACTCCTTTTTATAAACTGAGCCTCTTTAAAGCAGTGAATGTTTTGAGATTGGACGTTATCCTTGCAGAACTTTTCAGATGAAAGAAAGCCATCCTCAGCTCTAATCAATTCATTCTGTCAGCTGGGCTGCTCGCAGCAAAGAACTTCCAGATGAGAGCAGTGGGCAGAGCCAGGTGTGGCATGTCCTGGGCAAAAGGGGGTTGATGCATAGGAAAGCATATAGGCAGCCAGGTGTGGTGGCGCATGCCTTTAATCCCAGCACTCAGGGAGACAGAGACAGGCTAGTTGCTGTGAGTTCAAGGCCAGCCTGGTCTACAAACAGAGTCCAGGACAGCCAAGGCTACACAGAAAAACCCTGTCTGGAAAAACAACAACAGAATCACATAACTAAGTCTGCTCCCATGTCCAGCACGGGGCTGGAGAGTTCTGTACCTCGGAGGAGCCAGGTTAAATTCTCAGCAGCAACTTGGTATCTCACAATCATCTGTAGCTCTGT
This sequence comes from Rhombomys opimus, assembly GCA_010120015.1. Taxonomy (NCBI): domain Eukaryota; kingdom Metazoa; phylum Chordata; class Mammalia; order Rodentia; family Muridae; genus Rhombomys; species Rhombomys opimus. Next base: position 44,219 of record REGO01001571.1, on the reverse strand, counting down.
TTTCAGCCATACAGTTCTATCATCTTGTCACCTATCACAGCTTCTATGCTTCTTACCAGACAGATGAACCGGTTTTCATTTGAGACTCTCAGAAATTAGTATAAGCCTCAAGTTTAGTGGGACTGAAATGACCGATCAAGAGAAGCTAGTGAAGCCATGTGCTTTTCATCCATGAAGAGGTAGGGATCCTATGCTTGGTTTTAAATCACACCGAGTGACTCACACATAGATCCCAGAAGATGTAAAAAAAAAATTATATATATATATATATATGTAATATATATATGAAAGAACAACTACTGGGGGCATTATTAACAAGTTCGCTGTCTCCTGGTTTGTTGCAGGTCCTGGCTACTGCCTGGGGATTGGGCCCCTCATTTCCCACGGCAGATTCTTGTGGATGGGGATTGGAAGTGCCTGCAACTACTATAACAAGATGTACGGAGAGTTCACGAGAGTCTGGATCAGTGGAGAGGAGACGCTCATCATCAGCAAGTGAGTCTGTGAACAAACCAGGCTAGAACGGCTGAGGGCGTAGCTCGGCAAGAATGTGCGCTCACTGTATGCCAGGACTGGGTTCAAGTCTCAGTCTGCAAACGCTGCTTGTGCTCTGACGACCTCTACTGCAGCTTTAAAACCAAGGCTGAAGCATTTCCTATTTTAAACAATAGTGTTTGTTTTTTTTCTATAGAAAATCCACTTCATTTTGATAGCTTGATATTTCGGTAAAGCTGCATTTTCCCCCTGTGAAATGAAGGAGACAAATGGCCGTGTAGCAGCCTGATACTGTGGACAAGCTAAATAATTAAATTCTTCTTGAGTTGAAGCCAGAGACATGTAGATAGAGAAGGACCAAAAGTTGGGAAATCATTCAAAACTTGTTTGAGTCACAAATGTGAAAATTTAGGGACCAGATGGCTTGGTTTTTGCCAAACATGCTTTAGGGAAGAGATAATATGTGTCCTACTTTCCTGAGATTTTGGTGTTATTTCTACAAGCAAGTGTATAAGTAAAAATGAAAACCCACAACAAAACAAAATAAAAAAACCAGCCTCCCCAAATCCTTAAACAACAAGAAAGCAGAGGCTGATATCTGACCAATAGCTTTCAGTGTGTTCAGCCTGTGGGCGACTGAACACCCACAAGATATCAGACAGCAAAGGTAGAAGCCAGCAGCCGCTGTCCCCCACCAATGGCTGTGTGCCAGCGTCTTGGCTGAGCCATCTGAAACCAACTGGGATTAGTTGTGCCTATTAAAAATGGAAGTTCCTGGATGGTTAGACTTTGCTGGATTGCGTTCACCCTGGAATCGACTAAATACTCTTTGACTGTTAAGAACAAACTGTTTCTTGTTTCCTACTCCTCTTGTCTGCTGATCTGAGAAGATGGAGAAATTAAGAGGAGGCATATTCCGCTACACTTCCAGCTATCTTAACTTGACTTTTAGCAAAGTTATCTACAACCAGCACATCATAAATATTTTAATATTTAAAACCTCCCACAGAGCTTTTCCCACGAGCTAAACCTGCCACGCTGTTTTACTTATTTGCTTGATTATATATGCCACTTTATCAGATATAACAGTATCCTTGAAGCCCAGTTCTTTGAAGTAAATACTGAAAGAAGGGCACAGAGGAGAAAAACATCCTGTAATTCCACATATTTCAATCTACCTGGTCATGTTGCTCTGGATCTATTTTGTTCCTTGGGTTTTGCCTGAGGTTTGCTTGTTTCGTTCAGTTTGATGTTATAGAGCTTTGAAGAATGGCTACAGCATATTACATCTATACAGCTGTGAGCAACAGCTGCCTGTGTGTGTGTGTGTGTGTGTGTGTGTGTGTGTGTGTGTGTGTATTTGTGCTGAGGCTTTCCAGCAGGCTTCCTTCACCATCAGCAGCCACAAAGCTCAGAACTTGTTAGAAACATGCTTTCACCCCACTGGGACTTAGTAAATAAACATCTGGACTAGAATGCCATGGTCTGCTCTGACACATTTTCAGATGGTTCAGATACTTCAATGACTAGACCACAATTATGTTTTGATTTGATATGTTAAGATGGATTGAGCTCTGGTCAGTCTAATTCAAGCAAATTTGAGGTGTTTTCTCTATTTCTTCAGTGTTTTAGTCACTTTTTAGAATTTGGTTATTGTCTTAAAAATGTTTTGTAGCAGATGCCATTTAGGTTTGGGGACTGGGATGGTCCCTTCTGCTCTTTCACCCCCAGCACAGAGAGCAGTCTTCTAGCCCTACTCTGCTCGGCATGGCTTCCTTTCCCCAGCTTCCCTGGGCACACAGGTGAAGTGAGCCTCCGGATACTTATTAAAAAGCTCATGTGCCTGAGCAGCTCGCTTTCGGGAGATGCAGTAGAGCCAGCCAGGGAGTGTGTGGATTCTGGTCGCTGCAGCTCTGGCTTTGAGACCACGGCTGCTGGTCCGGAGGCTAGCGTTGTTTAAACTCTCCAGGTGGTTCCAGAGAGCTTGGAGCTTGGGAAACCCCTACCTGGAAGGAGGGAAGAAGTTGTTTCTGGGGCAAGAGTGCCATTTCTGGGGCTAGGGAGACAACTAAGCGTGCTGGAGTAGTTTTTCTCTTACTGCACTGTGCCAAGGTGGTGTTGGTGTAAGACCATACTTGAAATGAAAAAGGATGGATTTGAGAACAGTACTAGCAAAGTTGCTCCCAGCGAGGGGGCATTTAGGAACGTTGGTCACCAGACAAATTCATGGATGCCCACACGCAGTTCCTAAAGTGTGTGTGTGTGTGGGGGGGGTCCTTGTCCCATCAGGGCCGTACTAGCCTTCCTCACTAGGAAAGCAAGCTCTGGCCAGCAGAGTACTGGTAAATACAGAGGAGGCAGGGATACACCCTGCCCCCTTCCCCCTTCCCCCTTCCCCCTGCTCCCCCAGCTCACTTCTTCCTGTGTTCCCTCAGGCCTTTCACTTGCTGAGTCTTTGTGTTCTCCTTAATTGCCTCCAAGCGCTCCATTTTGTTGTTTTTTGTTGTTAAAGGCTGAGCTCCCCTCCGGAATAGGACGAGTTTGTCCCTCTCTCCCCCCCTTGCCTGCTCTTCAAGTCCTCGGCAGAACTACCCGTACCTCTTGAAACAGCCCCACTGGACCTCGGGAAGATTGTTGTTTTGATTGGAATCTTTGGAGAAGTTTGAGGTTTAGAGTCAGTACAACTGTGTAGTGACCGCAGTCCAGCTTTTCCAACCAGCCCTGTCGCAAAGGAGCAGAGGCTGCAGGATTTCCAGGGGAGGCAGCGGGGAGGGCTGCCTGCATGCTGCCCGGACATCTCGCAGACTGTGAGGAAAGGCTCTGAGAGGTGTATGCTTGCAGAATCTGCAACAAGGCAGGCACAGTGCCCTTGGGCAGTTATGGTCCACCCCAGGGCCTACCCCAGGGCTATATCACATGTTAAGATGTGTGTGCACACTCCTTTTTTTTTTTTGTCACATACAAATATAAAATAATTTGAGTGATAGTCATAAAGGATAATTAATAATTAACATGCTGATGAAAGTGTCACTTGCATACCTGTCTTAATTACGTGTAAATTTACAAGGAATTCATTCGACATATGTGAAGACGTATTAACAGTGACAGTTGGCTCTCTATTCCTTTGATAAAAGAGAAGGTTCTACCCTAGGAACCCAGCAGTATTGTATTGGGGACTGAAAACAGCTCAAAGTTCCTGCCCTCCTAGAACAAACCCTGTTCTACACTGTGGATAAACAAGTGACATGTACAGTACAGCCATACATTCCTTAACATGGATGCATTCTGAGACACGCATTCTGGGGCCAGTTTGTCACTGCATGAACATACAGAATGTATAAGATGGTTGTTGTTTTTAAAAATATGAATATCCCAACTGTTCTATTTTACCGATAGAGACTTAGGAACCAGATGCTAGCTGCATCTGGGGTGAAAACCTGCTAGCTCAGAGAGGCAGAGGAAGTGCCCAGCTGACCTTCCTCAGCTCAGGTCCAGGTAGAAAAAAACCCAAAAGGCTCACTAGCTCAACTGACGGCCCAGGAAGAAAAGGCCAAAAACCCAAGGCCAAAGGCTTGCTAGTTCAAAGTCCCCAAAGCCAGGGAGCTAAGGAGCTGGCTTAGCTAAGCGGAATGGAGAGCTTGAGCTAGTAGCCCTTTCTTCTTCTCTAGGCCAACTTAACTCAAAGTCCCTCCTACTCTTTAACTCCTGTCAGCTGGTTTCTTGCTCCAGCTCTTGACCTAGGGTTAACTTTCTCAAATCCTGTGTATAGAAAGCGCTTGGATTAAAGGTGTGTGTTAGTGCTAGATGAACCACACCATAATCACCAGTTTACAGTAAGAAGTCAGTGAATTAAAGGTGTGTGATAGGGCTCAACCACACCAAAGAAGACGTTGGGTTTTACAGGTCACAGTTTTGGGGTTCATGATGGGTCAAATGTCTCGCAGCAGATGGATTTCCTAAGCTAGGGGAGTTTTAGTGCTAAAGTTGAGGCAGTCCTGAGGAAATCAAGCAGCTATACACTATCTGAGGGAAAGTTGAGAAAAAAGGTTAGAGGGGAACTAGTAGGGACTGCAGTATGACTTGTGAGTGGGTAGTTTGGGACAGGTTCACTGACTACAAGACTTGAAGTGAGGATGTGATCCAGGCAGAAATCTGGAGAAAAGCACATCTTCAAAAGGGAAGAGGAGGCTCAGAGGCCTGGAGGCAGAAGCCTGTCTAAACTGTTCAAGAAACAGCAACGACGGCAGAGGGAACACAGTAAAAGTCCGATTAGAGAGAACCAGGCACCTGCCTGAGAGCTGTGGTGTGAATGGTGAGATACGGAGGGACACAAAGGAGAAAAGAGGAATGTGCTGAGTGAAGTGTGAAGTTGTCTCGGGGACAGATGGGGAACGGCTTTGAATAAGGACATAACGCTTTACTCATAGCAATAGGAAGGCTGGACCTGTAGTGTAGGTCTCCAGGGTTGTCGTATAACTGCCCCTCTTCCCTGAGGAAGCTCTCTAATTAGAGTCTTAGTTTGGAAGCAGGACTTATAATGGAGACTGAGAGAATGGATGGAGAGACTGAGTAGCAATGCCACATGGAGGACCCACACAAACTTAACTGAGATCTCTGTCTCTGTCTCTCCGGCAGGGGTGGTCTCCTAACTTCAGTCATGTCCAAAGTTTGATCTCTGACCTCAGTGGCGTTACACCATCCACCCTCTCTTCTGAACTTGGGGACTCTGATGGGAAGTCCTCACTCTCTCAAAGAAAGCATTTCCCTCAGCCCTGATTGCTGGCGGGATTCCCGTCTTTGTGGGGGTCAGGTCTTTGTGCCGGCCAGGAGGAGTGTGGGCCTGTCCTTCAGCACTGCTCTCTCCTTAACTGTTCCGTTTACTCTGCTTAGCTAAACTCTGCTTCACTTTGATAAATGACCTCGGTTTAAACCGCTTTTCTGTGGCTGGTCATATTTCATTGACGTCGCCTCTTCTTGGCCGAGCTTCAGGATGAAAATAACTGGGAGGACAGCACCCTCTAAGGGACACATGGATTTTAACCGCTTGCTAAAGTATGGTGCGGAATCCCGGGGAACCGGAGCAGAAAAAGCAGTGCCCTGCTTTTCCCTCAAGTACTGAAAATCCTTAGATACAAAGTCCTGAACAAAGAATGTAAACAAATACTTTCTCCTTTAATTGCAGAGTAAGTGAAGGAAAGATATAGATCTTATTTTAATTTAGCAATTTCAGCTTGTTTTATAGAGTGATAATTCCACCTAAGTAAAATCTGGAGTGTTGGATTAATTTATTGAAATTCAGTTTGAAACATCTGATTTTTTTGTTTGTTTTTGTCTATCGAAAGAAAAACTTGAGACTC
>REGO01001571.1:0-17416 GCA_010120015.1 Rhombomys opimus | reverse complement strand
CAAGGCCAGCCTGCTCTACAAAGCAAGTCCAGGAAAGCCAAGCCTACACAGAGAAACCCTGTCTGGAAAAACCAAAAACCCAAACCAATCCAGGAATGGTAATAGTGATGGCTATCACCTGTCGGGTATTTGCCGTGTTCCTGGAATTTCGTGCCCTGTCATTCTTACTCTCACCAATCACAAGCTGGCAACAGTCTCTTGAGGTGCCAGGGCCCTTTACTAGCTGGGAAGGGGAGTTGGGACTTCAACCCATGCTAAAGCAATTAACCCCCACTGTACAGTGTGTGAATTCCTGGCCCTGACCCTAGATCCTAAGAAGTGAGGTGGGTCTGAGGTACTGGAATGACCTCCAGGTGATGCTATTTATCTACAAGTTGTAACAACAGTATGATGATAAGGAGATGATAAATATTTTATTAATTCCACAAAACTTTATATAGGGTCTACTGTATGTCAGGGAAAAATTAAAATCTTTTTTTCTTCTTTTTTTTAAGAGTATTTTATTTTCATTTTATTATTTTTATTAATTACTTAATTTACTTTACATCCCTGTAGGAAGTTCTCCTTCCTCCTCTCCCCCATCCTTCCTCTTCTCCTAGCCCCTCCCTCTCGTCTCCCCTCTTTTTCCCCCATGCCCCCTCCCTTTCTTCTCAGAGAAGGTGAGACTTCCCATGGGTATCATTCTGCCTTGTATATCAGGTGGGACTGGGCCCATCTTCTTCTACTGAAGCTAGGCAAGGCTGATTAGTTAGGGAAAAGGATCCAAAGGAAGGCAAGAGTGAGAGCAGCCCCTGATCCTGCTGTTAGAGGTTCCACATGAGGACCAAGCTGTACATCTGTTACATAGGAATGGGGGGAGGGGACTAGAACTGCCCCATGGATGCTCTCTGGTTGATGGTTCCGTCTCTGTGGGTCCCTATGGGTTCAGGTTAGTTGATTTTGTAGGTTTTCTTGTGGTGACCTTGACCTCTCTGGCTCTTTCAATCCTTCCTCCCCCTCTTCCGTGAGATTTTCCGAGCTCTGCCTGGCGCGACTGTGTGTCTTTGCCTCTGTTTTCGCCAGCTGCTGTGGGAAGCGCTGCGATGACTGCTATGCTAGCCTCCTGCCTGCGAGAACGGCAGAATATTATTAGTAGTGTTAATGGTGGACTCTCTCACGACGTATGACTCAGATTGGGCCACTCATTGATCGGCTGGGTTGAAGGTTTTGTGTGGGGGCTGGTGTCCCTCTCCCTCCTGGCGACAGGAGGTGGCCGCGTCAGGCTCCATATCCCCCCCTCCCGGTGCTAGGAGTCTCAGCTAGCGTCACCACCATAGATTTCCGGAGCCCCCCTCCTCCACAGATGCCCCTCACCGATTTCAGTTCTCCCAGCCCTTCCCCACTTTCCCACAGCTGATCCCCACCCTTATTCCCCTCCCCCCCCTCTCACCCAGTTCCCTCCCTCCATCTACTTCAGATATCTGTTTTATTTCCCCTTGTGAGTGAGACTCGAGCATCCTCCTTCGGGCCCTCCTTGTTACTTAGCTTCTATGGGTCTGTGAATTGTAGGATGGCTATCCTGTACTTTATGCCTAATATCCACTTATAAGTGAGTATACACCATGAGTATCTTTCTGGGTCTCAGTTACCTCACTCAGGATGATATATTCTGGTTCCATCCATCTGTCTGTAAATTTAATAATACTTTGGCTTTTAATAGCTGAATAGTATTCCATTGTGTAATGTACCACATTTTCTTTATCCATTCTTTGGTTGAGGGACATCTAGGTTGTTTCCTGTTTCTGGCTATTAAGAATAAAGCTGCTATGAACATGATTGAGCCAATGTCCTTGTGGTATGGTAGAACATCTTTTGGGTATATGCCCAGGAGTGATGTAGCTAGATCTTGAGGTAGAATTATTCCCAATTTTTTGAGAAAGCGCCAGATTGATTTCCAAAATGGTTGTACAACTTTGAAATCCTACCAGCAATGGAGGAGTGTTTTTCTTTTTCCACAACCTTGCCAGCATGTGCTGTCAGGTGGTTTTAAAAACAATTATTTATTCATTCACCTTATATCTTGGTCATAGGCCCCTCCCTCATCTCTTTTCTGTCCTACCCTCCCTCCCTCTTCCCTGTATCTCCCTCTCACTACCAACCTACCCCAGCACATCAAGCTGAATCATGACTGAGCACATCCTCTTTCCCTGTGGCCTGGCAAGGCAGCCCCACCAGGGGGAGGTGACCAAATAGCAGGCAACAGAGTCCATGTCAGAGACAATTCCTACTCCTCATACTAGGGAACTCACATGAAGCCTGAGCTGTCCATTGGCTACATCTGTGTAGGAGGCCTAGATCCAGTCCATGCATAGTCCTTGGTTGGTGTGTCAGTCTTTGCAAGCCCCTCTGGGCCCTGATAAGTTGGCTCTGTGCCTTCTTGTGGAGCGGCTGTCCTCTCCAGATCCTTCTGTCATTCTCCCAACTTTTCCACAAGACTCCCTGCACTCTGCCCAATGTTTGGCTGGGTGGAGCCTCTTAGAGAACAGCTACGCTAGGCCGCTGTCTGCAATGAATAGCAGAGTATTGCTAATAGTGTCAAGGGTTGGCTCTCTCCCACGGGGTTGCTCTCAGGTTGTGCCAGGCATTGGTTGGACATTTCCTCTCCTCTATCTTTACCCCTGCACATCTTGTAGGCAGAATAAATTTTGGGTTGAAGTTTTTGTGGGCGGGTTGGCATTTCCCTCCCTCCACTGGGGGTCCTGTCTACTTAGAGGGTGTCCTCTTCAGTCTCCATGGCCCCTGCTACTAACAGTCTCAGCTAGAGTCACCCCCATATCCTTTCAGGAGCCTACCCTGTGTTAGGTCTTCAGCTTGGCACAGAGGTGCCCCTGGCCACTGTTTCTTTTCTCTCTGCAGGCCCTCTGTCTTCCCAGCCTTGCTTTCTCCACATCTGCCCTCCACCCTCATTTCTCTCCATGTTCCCTCTCTTCAACTGATTCCACTGTGTATTCTATTTCCTTCTCTGAGTGAGATTCAAGGATCCTCTTTTGGGTCCTTCTGGTTACTTATGCTCTTGGGTCTATGCCTTATAGTATGTTTATCCTGCTCTATATGGCTAAGATCTGACTATAAGTGAGCACATACCATGTGTGTCTTTTTGGAGCTGGATTAGCTCATTCAGGATGAGCTTTTCTAGTTCTATCCATTTGCCTGCAAATTTCATGATTTCCTTATTTTTAATAGCTGAGTAGTATTCCATTGTGTAAATGTACCACTGTTTCTTTATCCATTTCTGGGTTGAAGGATATTTGGGTTATTTCTAGGTCCTGGCTTTTACAAATAAAGCTGCTATGAACATAGTTGAGCAAAAGTCCTTGTTGTATGGTAGAGTATCTTTTCAGTATATGCCCAGAAGTGGTATAGCTCAGTCTTGGTGTAGAGCTATTCCTGATTTTCTCAGAAAGTGCCAGACTGATTTCCAGAGAGGTTGTATAAGTTTATACTCCCACTAGCAATGCTGAAATATTTCCCTTTCTCCACATCCTCTCCAACATGTGCTGTCACTTGAGTTTTTGATCTTAGCCATTCTGACATGTGTAAGAAGGAATCTCAGATTCATTTTTATTTGAATTTCCCTGTTGACGAAGGACGTTGAGCATTTCTTCACGTTTCAAAGGTTTGGTCCTTTATCAACAGGCGGGAAGTACGGTGGCACACAGACAGACATGGTGCTGGAGAAGCTGAGAGTTCTACATCCAGATGCTCAGGCAGCAGGAGGGAGAGTGAGCCAGTGGGTCTGGCTTGGGCTTCTGACACCTCAAAGCCCGTTCTCAGTGGATACCTACTCCAACAAGGTCGTACCTCATAATTCCTGTCCAGTAACTTCCTAATAACTAACCATTTAATGTATGAACCTATGGGTGCCATTCCTATTCAAAACACCGTATCTAGTAAACTGGGAACTCTTTGAATTTCCTGGGGAGAAGAGAAAAACTATCTATGTGAGGAAGACTTCCTGGCTGTTGACAAGTGTGAGCTCAGAATGACAGATTTTCCTTTGTGAGAAGTCTGTGTCCACCTCTTAGCTGTGCAGAACTCTGCTCAGCATCACGGACTCTACTGATTTTCTTTGGGTTTTTCTCTGGATTAAAACAAATGCCATTAGAATCAATGTTTCAGATTCTATTGTTGCATTAGAAAGTATCCCAAACATACTATTGCTGTTTTGCTAAATGGTTAAGCTGGCCTTCTTAAAATGTATTCTTCTTCCTGTCAATCTGTGCGCTCTCCACTTTGGACAGAGAAGCTTCTTTTTGCAGTTGAAAGAGGTTAAAGCAGGGATGTATAATTGTCAGAAGATGACACCCATGAGCACATGGGCAGCAGTAATTAAATTCAACAGCATATAAAAAATGAAGATGAGCACATAAAGTTTGGGAGAGGGCCTTTGGGACAGGGGAGACAAGGAGGATCGGATGGGAGAAAGTATGGATGGGTATGATCAAAATACATTATATATGTGTATGAAAAATATTTAAATAAGATATATATATATGTAAATTCAACTTCCCCAAATCGGGGGTCCATAACTTCGTAATGCACTGTATTAGTTACCTTTTTGTTGTGGTGATAAAATATCATAACTAGAAGCAATTTAAGAAAGAGAGGGCTTATTGTAGCTTACAGTTCTAGAAGAATAAGAATCTATCATGGCCTAAAAGGCATAGTGTAAATTTAATTAATTATTCTACTAGTAGTAATTAATGCTGGTTATTAATACAGCAGCAGTTACCCCTTAACCGGCTAATTTCCAAATAAATGACACAGAAACTTGTTGGATTTAGAAACTTGTTAGCCATAAAACACTAGGGCTGGGCAGATAGCAACCCTGTAAGCTATTTTGTCTGCTTCTCGTCCAAAATCCCAAATACTTGCAAATATTCCATTTGGGCTGCTTCTTATCCATCAGGCCAGTCCTCAGGGCAAGCTGCTCTTGGTCACGTGCTCCTCTCTTCCTCCTTCCTCTCTCTTCTCATGTTCCTTCTGTGACCCCAATATCCGGGAACCTTTGCTCCGCCTCCTCTCTTCTGCCCAGCCCAGGCTGTAGGCAACTTTGTTAGCCAATCAGGGATAATTTGGGAGGCAAGATTCACACAATCGTCATTTCAGACGCCTGAGAATTTGCTTGAAGGACAGTAGGGATCTTGGTGGGGGTGGGGGGGAATCAATTACCATTTGAATACACAGTAGCTCTAGACCTACAGCATAGCAACAGGCAGGCGTGGTAGTGGGAACAGGAAGCCGGCTAATGGCACTTGTCACCCACACTGGGGAAGTAAAGAGAGAGGTCAGGAAGTTAGGTGAGGCTCTAGACTCGCAGGGTCTGCCTCCAGTGACGCATTTCCTCCACCTCCTAAACCTTCCTAACCTCCCCAACAGCAGCCCCACCTGTGAGGGTGTGGGGCACGTTTCTCATTAACCATCACAGGCCATGTGCAAATGCCTTGCCTTCTGCTGTTAGGTCTGAGGGTCTGGGTCAAATCAAGACAATAGCCATCGAAGGATGGGGAAAGATATTAACAGTTGACAGAGAAGCATCTGGGAGGTGAAACAATGATTTTGCTATAAGCCTTCTCTATTCTGTTAAATTCTAGAAGCGTGAAACCAGGGCCAACTGTGAGATGTGTCTCCTAAGCGTTTGAGGGCCCTGGTTGCTTACAAGTGCCAGTGTTTGAATCTGTTTGTTAGTGTCCCTCTGGTTAGGCTTCAATACCAACAGTACCCTTGGGTGCATTGCACACAGATGACCTGCTCATCTGCTCAACCTCATCTCTTGGCAGCTGAGAAGACCTCCCAGCATCGATCAACACTGAGACCAGATCCTTTTTTGCTCTTATCCATTCAGTGTGTTTATTTTCAAGATTCCATTTGTGGAAAGCATTTAAACACCATCATTTGGAAGAAAGCAAAAATCACCAGATGAAAAAATAGAGTAGGAAACACACATTCACACATAAACTCCCCCAAGTAATCAAGGCAGGGTAGCAGAATTACTGTCCTGCTGCCATGGATTGTGCAACTGAGTAGACAGAAATGCTCTCTGTGTTGACAGCCTAGAATTTTCTAGAAGGAAATGAACACAGGTCAGTGGAATTCTATGTTACAGTGCATTTTGAGAAACACTGACAAAGCTGTTCTTGGTAAGGACAGAGCGGCCATTTTTAGTATTACCGTAAATATTGAATTTTGAAGCACATGCAACTTTATCTTAGAACAATGCTGTCAAGTTGGCTCCTATCTTATCTGGGCAGGCCTAATTTTCTTGCCACTAGCAGCAGCAAAGCCAGAATGATGGAAAATTAAAAAGAGGGTACTGCTGTGCTCTGAAGGAAATCAAGAAAACCTGGCCCCTGACCCCTACATCAAACATACCACTATTTTGTCCAAGTGAAGGGTGAAACATTTTGTCAATAAGCCAAAGGTTTGGGAAGAGCAACTTTCATTTACAAGTAAGTCCTGACTGGTGGTTTGCTTGTTGACATTTCTTCTCTGAAGGGATAACACAAGTATAAAAAGGTGCTCAACTCAATACTTTTTTTTTGTTTGTTTGTTTAAAGTCAATACTTCTTAATGTTACCTTTCCCTAGGCTGAACTACACTGGACCCCCAACCTCTATACACCACGTGTCTGGATATAATTTGCTCAGAAAAATGTAGGCTGCTTATTGACAGTCATAGGAAAATATTGAGTCCTATATTCAGACAATACACTTAGCAACTGTCTTAGTTTGAGGTTTATTGCTGTGAAGAGACGCCATGACCACAGCAACTCTTATCGAGGCTGGCTTAAAGTTTCAGAGGTTTAGTCCATTATCATCACGGTGGGACATGGCAGTATAAATTACAGGTAGACATGGTGCTGGAGGAGCTGAGAGTTCTATACCTTGATCTGTATGCGGGAAGAAAGAGACTGGACTCCACACTGGGCATAGCTTGAGCATAGGAGACCTCAAAGCCCACCCCCAGAGTGACACACCTCCTCCAACAAGGCCACACCTACTACAACAAGGCCACACCTCCCCAAAATGCCATTCCCTATGGGCCAAGCATTCAAACACGCGAATCTCTGGGGGGCCATATCTATTCATACGAGCATAGCCACTCTGTGATATTCAGTGATTCATTTAACTTTCGTGAGCCAGATCTCTCCAGTTCGAAATAGCAGTTCCTGCCTCCCAGGGTTACCCTGAGAATAAGCAACAGGATATTAATTGGGAGTTCCTGGTGCGTCATCAGCTCTACGAATGACAGCTTTTATAGCCACTGTGTGGTTGCATCCTTTCAACACCATCGTGAGGGCCTGGTGACCACAGCTTCTTCCAGGGAATTGTAGTAGTGTTGTAACTACGGCTCTCAAAGCAATGATGGCTGATAGGTACCACGCTGGGACTTCACATTAAGGGACCAGTCACATTAAGGCGCAGAGAGGTATGGAGAGCTCCGGTGAATGGTTATGTCATCAGATAAATGTCAGGGTTCTTCGAAGAAACCAGACTGGCAGAAGACAGGTAATTGGCCGATAGATGTCTTAAAATTCTAAGGACATGGTTCCCATGATTCTGGAGACTGAGAAGTCCTTTCATCTACTACGAGAGAGCTGGGGACTCGGGCAAGCCAGTGGTTCCATTTCAGTGTGAGCTGGAGCCCTGAGAACAAGCAGCTCTGGCGGTGAAAGTGCCAGTCACTAGACTAATGTCTCAACTGTCAACCAAGGGATAGAATTCAAACTTCTGAACCTCCCTTCTCTATACACCAGGTTAAATAATACCTACATACATTGGGGAAGCTGATCTTCTTTATCCAAGTCACCAACTCTAATATTAATCTCATCTGGCCTTGAATGTGGAAAGCCGCCCGCCTCAGCCTCCCTGAGTGCTGGGTTCAGGCACGAGCCACCCACCGGGCCTGACTTCTCCATTGCTTTTATCACACTGCACATTACTTATCACTAGTATATCCATGACCGTGTGTGTGTGTGTGTGTGTGTGTGTGTGTGTGTGTATGTGTGTGTGTGTGTGTACATCACATCACTCTGAGAACTTCTTGAGGACGGGAAGTCTAAATGGCTTTTATATTCTTAACCCTATCTTCTAGATTCTACAAGAGTACCTATCCTACAGAAGATCTTAGCAAACATATTCTAGGTGAGAAAATGGCTACTTAAATAAACAAGTTTTTTATATACATTGCATGGTGGAACATTATTCTATACAATGCATTTTCTTTCTTTTTTTCCCCTTATTTACTTTTTATTCATAGTCATAACCTTAACTCTGCAGTCCAGCTAGACTTGGAGGGGAGTGAGGAAAATATGGAATTCAAAGAACTTCAGGGAGAGCAGAGACTACAGGGTCCTGGGAGCAGAGGGGTGGGGGTGTTCCCCTGAGCTACAGATGGAGTGGTCCACTGGGTAGGATGCTCACAGGTCAGAAGAATTAGAGTTGTCCACAGTTGGAAACTGTGACTTCTGCGATGCTCATGCCCTCTTTCATCTTCCCAAGGACCACATGCTCACCATCCAGCCACTCAGTCTTTCAGTCGAGTTAAAAAACCGGGAACCATTTGTGTTTGGTCCAGCCTTTGCCATGGACAAGATGCCAGGACCTGTATGCTTCAGGATGAAGTTCTCATCCTCAAATTTCTTGCTGTAGATGAACCTGCCACCAGTGCCATTATGGTGTGTGAGGTCACCACTCTGGCACATGAATCCTGAAATGATTGTGGGTAAGAGGAGCCCTCATCCAAATCCTCTCTCTCCAGTGCTCGAAGCACAAATGTTTTCTGCTGCCTTTGGAAATTTGTCTGCAAACAGCTCTAAGGAGACGTGGCCCAAGGGCTCACCATCCACAGTGATGTCAAAGAACACGGCAGGTCAGCATGGCTGCAGCAAGCAGAGACAAGGCACAGTGGAGTCTGCAAAGCCACATTTTCTCTCTCTCTCTTTCTTTCTTTCTTTCTTTCTTTCTTTCTTTCTTTCTTTCTTTCTTTCTTTTTTTCTCAAAGAATAAGTAAAAAGTACTTTATTTAAGAAGAAAAAAATAATATACAGTTTGGATTCTAGATTAAGGCTACTTACGGTTTTTTTAATATTTATTTTATTTTATTTTTATTAATTAGACTTTGTATCCCCCCATAAACCCCTCCCCTCCCAATCCCATCTTCCCTCCCCCTTCTCCACAAATGCCCCTCCCCAAGTCCACTGATAAGGGAGGTCTTCCTCTCCTTCCCTCTGATCCTAGTCTATCAGGTCTCATCAGGACTGGCTGCATTGTCTTCCTCTGTGGCCTGGTAAGGCTGCTCTTCCATCAGGGTGAGGTGATCAAAAAGCAGGCCCATCAGTTCATGTCACAGGAAGTCCCTGCACATTTTATTTCTTAATCTACAAGCATTGACCTCAGGAAACATTTGTGGTTTCTTCTGATTTTCTTTCCCTAATGCTGGTTCTTAAACCATCAGACTCAGGAGTAAGAATTTGCTATAACTTAATTTTATCTCACTCAACCAAATTGAGCTGTGACAACTCTCCAGAGTGGTGAGAAATTCAATTTTAGTTACATTTGGGGGTGTCAGAGAATAATCTTCAAAATTCTAAAAGTATAACTTTATACAAATATATAAGGAGCATGTGTCAAAAGATTTACATAATTCATTAATGAGGGAAGCTCACTGAAAGAATGACACAAGAAAGGGATAAATAGATGGTCAGTAATATAAAGGGAACGAGGGAATAGTTGCTATCTTAGGTCCAAAACTGACTATAATTGGTGCCCTATCCGGGAGCCAAACCATCGCTTTGGAGGCTACTAAAAAAATATTCACACTGTAACCTGGTGAAATCACTAACTCCCTTTCAGGATTCTCTAAGTGTGCTGGTTTGAATGAGAATGGTCCCAGTTTGAATGAGAATGTTTGAGTACTTGGTCTTCAGCTGGTGGAACTGTTTGTAGAAGATTAGGAGGTGTGGCTTTGTTGGTGGAGATACTGGGAGCAGGCTTGAGGTTTCCAAAGCCCAAGCCATTCGCAGTTATGGCTTGAGGTTTCCAAAGCCCAAGCCTTTCTGCTTCACGCATGTAGATCAAGATGTGCACTGTCTGCACGTGGTGTCTGCAGCGCCATGGCTGCCTGCCTGCCTGCTTGCCGCCATGTTCTTGTCACGTCATCTCACAAATGCTGCTCCAGTAAGCATATCAGAGCGCCCTTCTCCCAGAGAAGGCGCACGGTCTGTTCCGGAAACAATTCTACTTATGAAGAGGGTAGCGTGAGAGTGAAATAAACCATGGGGGTCAATGTAAAACTCAGATCAAATTAGATTCTGGCACAATGTGTGTCTGTGGTGCAGGAGTAGTATGGGGCAACGTGACCTAGCAAATAAAAAACAATAGATTATGGCAGGAACACTGGAGCGAACACAGATGGCAGATGAAAAAGAGAAACAAACAAACAAACAAACCAAAGCTGGTGTGTTCAGACCTGATCAGCATATCGAAAAGACTAAAAAAGTATATTGGTCGAATACTCAAGATGTGCCCTGATCAAGTATAGTCTGCGTGAGTTTTGGATGGTCATCTGGTTACCTCTCCAGTAGATTCCCCACGAAGACAACTGTCAGCGTAGGAGAAAACCACAAACTCCGTTTTTATTGACAGTAAAATCCCATTGTGTCCACTTGATGCATTTTTATCATCCACCTTTCTGCAGATAGACAAAGCGGATGGAGCTAGAAAGTATTCCATTAAATGAGGTCACCCAGTTTCAGAAGAAAAAAAAAAAATCTTTGTTTCCTCTCATGCAGATCCTGACCAACTTTTACTGCCTGTCTGTGTGTAACCATTTGTGAGAATGTGAGAAGATCATGAAACTATATAGGAGACCACACAGGATGGGGTAAGAGCTGTTGAGAAGTTGAGAAAAATGTCACAGGTGACGTGAGAGAGAGAAGGTTGCTGCTTGGAGTGAGAGAGCCTGAGAGAAGATTCCAATTTTTATTAATCTGTATTTTTTTAAACTGAGTTTATAGCTATAGGTGCTCTTTTCAGCACTGTGTAAATTTTTTTCTTTACAAATTATTTTGTGTGCTTGTGCTGTAATTCCAAAGTCATTGTGTAGCCCAGATGACATCTAGAATGGACCAGTGTATTGCTGGACAGATCAGTGTTACTGTGAGCCTTGTCTTTGAGGAAACAATGTGCCGATTGCAGCTGGGGGCCCCTCCCTCATGGCCATGCCCACTTAAGCCAGGAACAAGGCAGGAGAAAGCCTCCACCGAGGCATGCTTCCTCCACCGAGTGAGCTTAGAAATGTGGACTGAAGCTACCTTAAAGTGAGCTGAGCTTCTCTGATCAGGTCAGCAAAGGAGGAAGTCAAAACATTGTCAGTGCTACACCAGAGAGAGAAGGATGGGCTGAGCCTACAACCTGACAGAGACTCCTGAGGCACGGTGGTGTTTCTTCAAAGCCAGAGGGGCTCTGTTCACATATCTGTCCCCACCTGATTGTCCACAGAAGAAACACCCTTCTCCACAGAAAACCAATATAAACATCTGTCTCTAGTCCACCACTCTAATCAATTGTAGACCTCCCCTCTCCAGGCTGGATCTGGCCCCCTGGGCTATATCATGTTGCTACTTAAAGGAAGCAAACAAGTTAGCTGTTTTCATAGGGCCGGATAGTATGCTGGGCTCCTGAAGAGTCCATATGACTTCTAATAAAGTCATCACGGGCCACGACACAGACCTGTTTGTCTTAATTCATCCTCTAGTACCAACTTCAATGCCTTAGGCAAATCACGTCACTTCTCTGAGGCTGCTCTGGCTCCATCTGTAAAACACAGCTAATACCACCCAGGGACGCAGCAGGCATGCCGAATGCATGCACAAAACAAAAGCAGCTTAAAGACACCGAGTACAATTACCAGTCTGGCAGTATGTTGATGCTAGCCTTGAACAGTTTGTATTACTTTCTAAAAATAAAAAAGACTGCTAAGAAAACTTTATGAAAATTCACCTTTAACTCATATAATTTTCATAAAAACTCTGGAAGTATTAGCTTGTAAACAATGCCAGATACTCATTTTCTTTATAAATATCTATAATTGAAATCAGCTTTACAAAACAGAACAAATGCAAGTAAATTATATGCACGTGATTAATTATAGTTATTTGTCGTATTAACAAAGGTTTGTGTTAATCTGAATTTGGAATGTGTAGAGCATCCTTGAACTCTGTGATCTATTCCTTTGAACTTAATTCCAAAACAGTCTCAAGAACCACACTGCCTCTGCTTCCTAAACTAGAGAAAGAGCAGAAAATGAGACCAAACCATGCCTTGGGCCTTAAAAAGGGAGGGAAGAATGTTCAAAGCCATTAGTCAGCAATGAAACAGAAATTAAAACTAGTAGGATGGCTAAAATTTAAAAAAAGATAGAAAAGAACAAATATTTATAAGGTGTGAAGAAACTTGATCTTCCATATGCTGCTGGTGGGAATGTAAAATTATACAACAATTTGTAAATGTTAGTTTTTAACAATAAACTTGAATACATACCCACCCAAAGACTCAGCCCCTATGCCCAAGAGGAATGAGAATTCGAATCCACAGAAAAACCACTAGTACAGGATTTGCCCTAGTGTGGTTTCTGTAGCTGTGATAATACACAGCCCAAAGCGAATGGGGTGTATGTATATTATTTTATCCTGCAGCTCTTAGGCCACAATCTATTACCAAGCAAAGCCAGACGGGAACCTGGAACAAGAACTGAAACAGTCCCTGAAGGACCACCGCTGCCTGGCTTTCTCCCAGGCTTACACCCTGCTTCTCTTCCTTATGCAGCCCAGGCTGCCCAGGGACGATAGCACTCACGGTGCGCTGGATCCTCTTCTGTCAGTTAAGAAGATGCTCCCACAAAAGTGACCATGGGTCAGTCTGGTGTCGGCAAATCCTCGCTCGAGATTCCCTCTTCCCAGGTCTGTCTGGATCAGGTTGACAGAAGCTAACTGTGACGGGAACATTAAGGATACCTTTTGTGCTGGATAGTGTTATGTCAACTTGACACAAGCTAAAGTCATCCGAGAGGAGGGAAGCTCAATTAAAAAAACAAACAAACAAACAAACAAAAAAACCCCAAAAAAAACCACACACACACTTTTATAAGACTGCACTGTGGGCAAGCCTGGGTGGCATTTTCTTAATTAGTTATTCATGGGAGAGGGCCCAGCCATTGTGGGTGGTGCTGTCCCTGGGCCGATGGTCCTGGATTCTGTCAGAGAGCAGGCTGGACGAGGCAGTAAGGGGCACTCCTCTGTGGTGGCCTCTGCAGCAGCCTCTGCCTCCAGGGTCCTGTCCTGTGTGAGTAGCCGCACTCACTGCTTTTGATGTTGGGCGGTGAGTGAAATAACCCCTTTCCTCCCCAACTTGCTGTTAGTCATGGCATTTCATCACAACAATAGTAGCCCTAACTAAGGCACCTTTATTTGCAATCCTCAAACTCAGGGAGAGGCACTAATCAACTGTGGCACAGTTGATTAACATGTAAGCAGTAGACAATGAACAATGCGCTGATGATATATAACGATGAATCTTATTCATTTCATGTGAATAAAAGAAGCAAGCATGAAAGAGTGCTTCCACATAAATTTATTTGTACATAGTCACATAAAAGATTAAACTGTTAACAGCAAAAAGTGAAAATCAGAGTGATGGTGGCGCTGGAGAAAATTGACTGAAAGGAATTTCCTGAGATAGGGAGAATGTTTTATGCCTCAATAAAAAAGTGTGTGTGTCCACATTTCTCAAAACATTGAATTGTACACTTATGATTTTTACTTTTTATTACATATATAATTACCTTAATACAACCGGGAAGAGTCTAAAGTCTAGTAGGCTTGCTTTTCTCGGGAGTATAGGTCAGCAATTTTGATATTCTTTGTTTTCAGTTGAAGAAAAATAGAGGCTAGGTGTTTTTTTTTATTGTCAGAGGAATAAGTTGCAGATACAAGGAGGAATGTTAGCATGGTCTCTGAGGGTAATTGGAACTGGGTCTCTGTGTGTGGGATCCGCTTTTAATGTATTGATGACTGTGTTTCCCAGCCATGCCCCTGCGATCACACACGGCACTCATGGGCATAGGCCCTAAAACACCAGAACGTGGTTTCTAAATCCTACCACGCGCTAAAACAAATCAAGACTCCTTGGAGGCAGGTCTTATGTTCTAGGCCTGGGGGATGGAAAACCCAAGATAATACTGTAGCAGATGCAAAATAGATACTTAACAAAAAGTGGAAAAATCAGAGGGGCCCAGAATCAGCTCAAAGAATGTCCACTGGCCATTTCTGGGAATTTGGAGAACTTCTAATAAAGACCGATTTTATTTCACTGAATAGAGTAAGACTACATGCCCTCACAGTTATAACCACAAGCACATACATTCAAAAAGTTTTTCCTTACAGAAAACTCAGCCAATAAATGTAGAAGGGGTGATGGAGCTGGAGAGAACCAGAGAATGCTGAAACTAGTTTGAAGATGGTAAAAATTTGATGAAAGAATAATTACATCATCTCAAAGCATTTTCTCACAAATTACTTATTACTTACAAGTGAGAAAATGGAAACACGAAGTGGAGAAACTAGTTTTAACACTTACTGACTATTTTGCCTATAACAAATATTACTATGGTGTCATTTCAAACTTTTTAAAAGGTCAGGTAATTTCTCAGAAGTTTACTTTTTAAAAAAAAATAAGAACTTTAAGCTCCTAACAAATCCATTTCTTCCCACCTCCCTTTCTCTCTTCCTCTCTCCCTTCCTTCTTTCTTATTCTTTGAACTCAGTCCCTTGCCTTGGCCTCCCAAGAACTGAAATTACAAGCCTATGCCATGGATTAACTCCAGGAAGCACCAAACCATTGGTTTGGTCCTCACTGGCATTGGTCTTTGAAAACCCCCTTTCTAGCATAATTTTTAGGTAATCTTTGCTATTAAAATAGGTTTTGAGACAGTGTACTATATACCATAGCAGCAGCAGCAGCAGGAACAGCAAGAGCAGCAGCAGGAACAGCAAGAGCAGCAGCAGCAGCAGCAGCCACAACAGTAATAGGGATCAATCTCAGGGTCTCATATGCACTAGACAATGCCTAGAAGACATCTTTGATTAGTGATTTATGGGGGATACTCTTGGGCTGATGGTCCTGGGTTTTATAAGAAAGCAGACTGGGAAAGCCATGAAGAGCAAGCCAGTAAGCAGCACCCCTCCATGGCCTCTGCATCAGCTCCTGCGTCCAGGGCCCTGTCTTGTTCCTGCCCTGATTTCCCTCAGTGATAGACTGTAGCATGGAGGCAAATAAACCCTTTCCTCCCCAAGTTGCTCTAAGTTAGCGTTTTATCACAGCAATAGAAACCCAATTAAGACACATTAAGGAAGACAGTTCATTAACAGTTATACAAGCCTCAACATCTTTCCCAGATTTGTATTTGGCCTCTCTTTTTAAAATTTTGAATATTTGTTTATGCATGGGTGTCTTAGTTCCTGTCCTATGGCTGTGAAGAGACATCATGATCAAGGAAACTTGTGAAGAACAGCCTTTATTTGGGTTCTGGCTTACAGTTTAGAGGGTGAGTCCATTTCTGTCATGGCGGGAGCATGGCGACAGGCAGACAGGCAGACAGGCAGGCATGTGCTGCAGCAGAAGCTGAGAGCTCACATCTGATTTGCAAGTTGCAGTCAGAAGCCAGCAGGGAGACTGGGCCCAGTGTGGGCTTTTGAAACCTAAAAGCCCACCCTCGTTGGCAAACCTCCTTGAACAAGGCCACACCTACTCCACAGAGCCACACTTCCTAATGCCTCCCGAAGAGTTCACTAACTAGGGACCAAACATTCAATATATGAGTCCACAGCAGGCCATCCTCATCCAAACCATGACAGCATGCACGTACTATCATGTTGAAGAATTTATCTAACAGTGTAGCTTCTTAGAAGGGTTTTCCCCATTCTGATGTTAATAGTAAGTCCTTATTTTATTATTTCAAATCTTATATTTACATATATCGTTGATATAAAACTTTGATCCAGTAACATTATTGATTTAGCGATCACATACAAATCTAGTTATAGTTTATACCACCATGTTTTAATTACTAATGTTTCAATGTCTGGTACACACACACACACACACACACACACACACACACGTGCACACTGCTCTCTGCTTCCTGACTGTAGATGCAGCAAGACTGGCTGTTTCATGTCTCTGCTACCATGCCTCTCTCACCGTGATGGACTCCTGCTTGAACCATAAACCCAATGAACTCTTCCACCCTTACATTGTTTTGATCATGTACTTTGTCCTGAAACAGAAGAAGTAACTAATGCAGCATTTTAAATGTTTCCCATGAACCAACCACTGCCCAATTTTGCTCTAGTCCCTAAGAGGCAAGCCCGAGGGAGATTTAAAAGGATATAT
This sequence comes from Rhombomys opimus, assembly GCA_010120015.1. Lineage (NCBI taxonomy): Eukaryota > Metazoa > Chordata > Mammalia > Rodentia > Muridae > Rhombomys > Rhombomys opimus. Next base: position 926 of record REGO01001571.1, on the reverse strand, counting down.
ATATATAATGACGTCCCTTAAATGACAGCTTTTTGTTTCCAAAAGACATTATAAGGGGAGATAACAGAGGCACAGGGGGTTGGTATAGAAACAAGACTAATAACAGGAAGAGGAGGACACACGGGCCACACAAACACCCAGCATAGAGTCTGTTTAGCAGGCTACCAGCTCTGGGGCTCCTCCCATCCCTCACGGAGCTGTGAACCTGCTCCAATAACCTGTTATCTTTGCTTTCCCGGCATCTTGGTCTTGTCTTTCCTCAAGCCCCACATTAACGTCATCATCACAGCCCCTATTTGTCGCATGGGCATTCTTTTCTCAATAATTCAACAGAGGCACAAATTTTAGGATAATTCATTTTATCTGAATGTGGGAATGTATTACTATCCCTCTTCACTATCTGCTGTCCTGAACATGTGAAAGTTTAAAGGAGGAAAATAATATCTCTGGGAATCCTGAGAAAGTTAAAATCATTTCCTAGAACGCTGGGCCTTTGGCAGATACAAATTATTTGGGGGATATTTCATCTGCTTCATCATGACAAATTGTTTTTTTCTCCCATCACATCTACCCTACTGTTATTTGTCCATAGTTAAGTGAATTTATAGTTTCATCCTTTCACGGGAGGAAGAAGATTTGTTCTTTTCTTGTGTTAATCAAAAACCCCACAATGAAATTAATCTATAGGTAGCAGACATGATGATACACACTTTAATCCCAGCACTTGTCAGGTCCAAGGCTAGCATGGACTACATAGCAAGAAGGCCAGGTAGAGCTAAATAGTGAGACTGTCTCAAAAAGAGAAAAAATCTAGGGCTGCACATATCAACCTTTGGTCAGGTCATGCTCACAGACCATCCCCTAACTCCCTCTACTAACTGGTTTGTGTTGCTCTTACAATAGTATGTAAATCACCTTTGGCCTGT
>REGO01001570.1:39038-51008 GCA_010120015.1 Rhombomys opimus | reverse complement strand
GTGTGTGTGTGTGTGTGTGTGTGTGTGTGTGTGTGTATGTGTGTGTGTGTATGTATGTGTTCAGGGGCTGGGGCATGGTATGAATATTCTGAGTGCGATGATGGGTCTGGTTTGCCCTTTTTCTGCCTTGTTTTCTTCCTTGAGTAGAGGCTTTCTTGGTAATCCTATTTCACTGGGGATGGGCTCCCTTTCCATTTTGATGGAACCCATGGGCATTGCTCAGCTGTGGAAATACAGGCCATAGCTGCTCCCTGAGCATCCTGTTCCCTGTATCCCATCCTGATGTTTTGAATACAAGCTCATAGTCATCATCAAGTTCTCCTAGAATCCAGGGACTTTGAACTGCAGTTGTCTGTCTGGTTGGCAATCTGGAAATTTGAACTTGCTAAAGCACAATTCCCTTCATTTGTGGGAGTTCCTGTTCCCGGTTTCTGTTTATTTAGCATCTCCAAACATTTGTTCCTCCTCTCTCTGATACCATACAGCAATGTTCCCTCAGGGAAGTGATCTATGTACAAGTCGCAGCTCCTACTTCTTTGCCTGGTCTCCTACCCTCTCCTATAGCATACAGAATGTCCACTCTGTGAAAGGTCCTCCCCACATGTGGCAGCTTCTACTCTACTTCCCTGTCCCCTCCCCTCTCCCATAATCCTCAGCATGTTCCTTCTGAAAGGGTCCTAAGCAGAGGTTGCAGCTCCATTGCACTCCCCTCTCACATACATTACAGCAGTGTTCCCCTCTAAGGGTCCTACTCACAGATAGCAGCTTTTAGTGTGCTCCACAGCCCCCTCCCCATCATGAGTGCAATCCCAGCCCAGCCTTGCTTCCATCACCGATCTAGAGAGGGCATTAATTCAGGTCTGTCCTGGTTAAATGTGCTAGCTGAATCTGGTCAATATTCCATTTTTGCTCATAGTCTGGGAAGATGCTCATGGGTGCCTCCCTCAGCTTGAGGGTCTCTGCACAGGATCTGTTTGAGGAACTGGGGAGGTTCTGTTGCATTCTCTGCAGTGTGGCCATAGCTGGGAGGTACTGTTGCTGAGCTAGCCAAGGGCTTGGTGTGGCTCTGTGTATCCATGGTGCAGGCCTGTTGCTGGTGCTGACCACCTAGCTTGTGCCGAGACTTCAGAGGCCAGAGTCCAAAGTGCTCATGCTTGGCAGGCCACTGACGACTGGCTGCCTGTCTCTAGGAAAGAGCTCCTCTGTAAGACATCCGTGTCTTCCCATAGAGTCATGGGGAACCATAAATATGTCCCCCATGAACGTGTACTGAAGCATTCTCGTGGCAATGATTTCTCTCCAGGACACTGACTTAGTCAGTCACAAACTCTCTCAAGTTATCATGACCCTAGTCTACTAGGTCTTTCCAAGTCTGTCTGCAACATCTTCCTTTGTGGCTGGGCATGGTTGCACTTCCCAGGGCCTTCTCATCAAAGAGCAGGCCACTGAGTTCCTGTCAGAGTCAGCCCCTGCTCCTCTTATTAGAAAACCCATTTGGAAACTTGTCAGCCTATAGCCTTTATTTGAACAGGGGTTCTAGGTCCTCCTCATGCCTATTCCTTTGTTGTATTATCAGTTTGTGTAGGCATCCCTGGGCATAGGGTTGTTTGACTCTGTTGGTCTCCTTGTGGAGATCCTGTCTCCTCCATGTTTTTCTATCTACCCCTTCTATCATAAGATTTCCTTTAGTCTGCTCAAAGTTTGGCTCTGATTCTCAGTATCTCCTTCAACATCCTAGTGGTAGAGTCTTTCTGAAGTCCCCTGTGGAAGTCTCCTGTCCTGTTCCTTATCTTCTGCTACTTCCAATGTCTAACCTGTTTGCCCTTCTGAATGAGGAATAAGCTTCTTCCCTAAGGTCCTCCTTGTTCCTTAGCCTCTTTGGGACTACAGAGTTTACTATTTTTATCCTATATTATATGGCTAATAGCAACTTATATGTAAGTATATACCATATGTGCCTTTGTGCTCCTGTGTTACCTCACTGAGAATATATCCTTTTCTAACCCACTGTCTGAAAGTTGCCATGAACCCTCCTTAAGGGAATAGCAAAAATAAGATGATGATAAAACAGCACAGTTAATGTAACCAAATATAACACAAGCTAGTTAACCTGTACCCACTGATAATCAGGGTTTTTTTTTTTTTTCTCCTAAAGAAACAGCTTTTGAGAAAGGAAGTAGATTCAAATTCCAAACTTTTATTGCCTACGGAAGAAATAATATATTTTTAAATTCAGGGTTTTTCTAAATAGGTCACTTATAGGTACAACCAAGTTGAGCTTAGGTACAGAGATCTCTGGAGCATCGTTCTTTGAAAAGCTGTGACTAAGTTAACTAAATGACAGGCACACAATTGCATTATTATGATTATATATCTTGCCATCCTATAAAAAATGTGGAGAGAGTTGACTTATTTCTGGTCATCTGTGTCTCTGTACACAACTGGGAAAAGATTGATTTAAATATACTTGTCATTCTTTTGCTAGTCATTAATTTTTTCTTCACTAAAATCATTGATTCATCTGTTTGGTTTAATTGTTTTATTGGCTTGCTAAGTCACAATACAATAATGCAAACCTGTCTACACACATATGATTGATTGGAGAATCAGTCTCAATATAAAAAATGGAAAGCAAATAAGAGTTCACAGTGATATTTTTGCTAGTTACCTGGAAAAGAGGGCTCTTTATGCTAAAATGAGAGTCTGGGGCCATTTTAGGTGAAAAATAGGATTAGTTCTTGTGAAAAGCTGGGTTGTATGTTTTATACATCTACTAGGATAAAAGAGCTCCACATGAGTGATACAGTTGTACATACTATCTGTCAAATTCACATAATGACCAATTTCTGTTATTAAAAGATAATGATCTTACCTCTGCTCACTTAATGTTACATATTCATGTACCTGCTAAGAGTATTTTTGTGTGTTTATCTGAGAAAGCTCTGGCAGAAACCATTTCTCTCATTCCTCCTTTATTACTCTTGAAAGTCTAATTTCAATGGGAAAAAAAAGCAAATTTCCTGATGACAGAAAAAGAAGTAATTAGATATGTTCATTTCATTGCTGATTTATCTCACTGCCAGCCATCTAAATGAGTAATTATGTTCACAATCTTATAGCAATGTGGGTAACAGGAAATTAGGGACATAAGATTTGTCACCAGAGGCATGGCCTTGTATTGACCTTGATGTGACCAGAATAGTGGGTTACAGACTACTATTTATCTGTGTTGTGTCTTCTCCTGTTACACTGATGGAAACAGAACCAAAACAACCCAAAGTAAACTGTGAGGCAGAACATCTTCATATCTTTGAATGAGAAAACCACCCAGAGTGTTTGGGTAAAAATAATTAAAAAATAAAAAAGGCTGTAATTTGGATACAAATCTCCCAAAGTCCCTAGTATTAAAATCTTTGATCACCAGTTTCTGACTTTCAGGTTATATTATAGAGACAAATAGAAAAAATTGCCATGGAATGCAATATTAAAACCACAAAATATTCATATCTTTCTTTGTTTCCTAGCTTCCATGAGCTATTCAGTCTTTTTCACAATGACCTTCTGTAATGATGCACTGGGCCACCTTTGCCCTCAAAATAAAGGGTCAGTCAAACATGGGGTCCTCCAGACTGTCAGCCAAATCTGATCTTGTTTGATTTTTTTCTCAATTTTTAAAACAATTTGAGTCAGTTTTTAAATTGTTTTATTCAGATAACCTATTAACAGTAGGTTGTTAATATAGCACAGATCCCAAGCAGAGTTTTTGTACTTAACCTGAATTATTATAAATTATTTTGTAAATTTTGTGGTCCTCAGAACTGAACTCAGGAACCCATGCATGGGCAGGCTAATGTGCTACATCTCCAATTCACCTTAGTTTTAATTTTCATGTTGTAAGTGAAGATCATCATAGGACATTTTCTTTAAAGAAAGACTACTGTTCAATGTGCAAGTTAATGAAGGAACTAAAGAAGCAGCAAGAATTCACATAGTCCTTGATGAACAAAAGAGAATTGGCTAATTACATGAATGAGCCTGTTAGTCATCCAGTTTCCTAATCAGGTGAAGAACACACATGTAGCATCTTTAAGTGAAAACTTGTTACAAAACACATATATCTGGAATCTGAGTCTTCCTCCTGCACAGGCTGTGATGTTCACTGGCAACCAGTGAAGACCTTGAGTGTGTGATACACTTCCTTGGCTCTCTTCGTTTACATCATTATCTCTTGAGGAATCATATACCATTATATATGTTCTGTCCACATGTATTCTAAGGTCTATAAAACCATTTCCATTTATACCAGACTAAATTTTATCTTACCCCCAGTCTAAAATAAATACAGAAAGATTTCAGATAATAGAGAAATAAATTTGAATTTTTGTTTAGTAAAAAATGCTTTTATTTGGAAGTTTCCACTGTTTGAGAGTTTTTTTTTTTTTAAGCACCCACATGGTCATGGCAGCATGGACAGATACTCCAGAGATATGTACGTGCTGGCCTGAATTTTTTTGTTGTTGTTGTTTTGTTTTTTGTTTTCTAGAAAGCATGCCAAAATGAGTAAGTGTGTTGGGTTTCTTTTTCTTTCTTTCTTTTTTTTTTTTGAAGTATAATAGCATCCTAAATCTGTTCTAAGTGTTTAAAAACATTAGTATATAAAATATCCTCAGAAATAATTCCTTCCTTGCAGAACCATTACATGTCATAAAGCATGATGCCATTTATATAAGGCTACCCAGGCTGTAATTTGTCTTCTTGTCTAGGAAGTGGTAGGCATATCCTCTCTCCTCCATTATTCTTGCTTCAAAACATAATACAGAGCAATGTGTGTCTGTTTAGTGTGTACTAGCTTACCTCCTTCCATTCTTGGAAAACATAACATTAACTGAAATGCAAAAATCTACACTGCTAATGCTTTCTATGACATTTCTTGCAATTTTCTTAAATATAACTGGATTGGAAGCAGATTTTGATAATATATTCATGTCAATAGGATTCAGACACTTAGGCTGGCTGCAGAGAGAATATATTGTCCTTTTTGAGAGTGGATGGTAAACAGCGATAGGTAAACTAGGACAAATGGCTTCCCACACCACTCTGGAAGCTATTATTATCATCAGAACTCATGTCTGTGAAGTGACTCTTCCTCAGGGCTTTATTGTGATACTCACTCTCTTTCCAAACCTCTTTAGCTACTTTACTCTTTCTCTCCGGTCCACCTTTTCATTATAGCTTGATTTCCTTCAGAGCTAGAATCCTGGACTCACAGATGTGTTAGGACTCAGCCACTTCTCATCCCTGCTTGGCTTTATTCCTCGGAGACCTAGAGTCACTGCCATTGTTGAACCTGACTAGTCTTTCCTCAAAGCCTGTATAACTATCCCAGGAAGAACTAACTGCCCCTGCTTTGGTCACACCCACTCTGTTAAATCTGTCATGGAGGCAAGCTTCATTCACTGATTCATCAGCAATATATTATTGGAGGAGTAGGATGTATAACCACTTCCACATGAAGACCAAAAAGAAGACAATTAAGGCAGGTGTGAAATCACAAATATCCACAAACTTATGATGACCTTGGTAAATTTCCTACATGGGATTTAATTCTAGTCCTTGCACTTTTAAATATACCCTCTGTCTGGTTTACCTATAAAGATAATACATGATGACATATTTTAGGCAACTCACTTTAAATAGATTTCAAGTTGTTCTGATTTTAGTGGTCCTGTTGCTTCGGCTATACACATGCTGTATGACAGTGATGCATTGACTTTTTAAGATGCTGGCTTTGTTAGTTTCCTTTGTCTGAAGTTAATAACTGTACTGTAGTCAGCTCACAGGACATGAAGGCTCTGACTATTCCTAAGCTTTCAAGTTAAGTTTTGTTCTTTCTATAAATGGGTTGTGGGCCAAGGCTTTTTCAATTTCTTCATTACTAAGGGGAGGTGGGGCACTCTGAAAATAAAACACAGCCCTTGTATTAACTATTATGTGGTTCTTAAAAACCTGCCATAGGAAGCAAATAACAACACACCAACAAAGCCAATGGCACACCGGAAGGAAAAAAAATGGAAAATTAAATTTATACAATAACAATAAATGTGCTAGTCAATGTGTTTTATAAACTAATCCATAAATGAGGATAACTGAGTTTAACAGTATACTTAATTTACAGGATTACATGGTAACTACATTCTGTGCAGAGGAAGCAGGAGACATTATTAAACGTCTCCAAAATAACACTGGGAGTGGAATGTGGCCAAGACAGGCTCTGCACCTATACCATTCACATTGAAAGCCAAGAAGCTTCAGTAGGTCTTCATCTACACCACAGAGGACCTCCACCCAGGTTTTGTTTACAAAGGCCTAGGACAATCTGAAGGTACACCAATGTTATGACTAAACGACCTCAGTATACTTGCATCACCTAATGACATGTTTGTACTTAATCTCAACATTTTAAAATAAATGGTTTACAGAACAGAAATTTAATGTTCTACCAACCCATATACATAGTACTGGGAATGAATAATTTTATTCTATAAAATACAGTTCCCTAACAATAACCTGGTAGAAGGAATTAACAGTTTAAAGTTTTATTTTTTTAGTCATCACTTCAAGAATAAAATTTAATTGTTTTAAATAAATTTGAAATAGAAACATACACTCATTAAATAATTATTCTCATGAAAAGAACTTTCATATAATTACATGATGTCATTTCAAAAATGATAATGATTCAAGTTTTCAGAAAATTTCTGACTTTAGGATAACTAACTTACTGAGAAGTTAACTATTGGGCCTGTGGATATAGCAAGGCTTTGACCAAAGAATCCATTTCATCTTGTTTGAACGATAAAGATGGATACATGTCTACTTTTTAGTTACTTACATCTGCATTTTTCTCTAACAAAGAGTCAGACTAAATTAGGTATGATTATTTCAGTGTAAGTGTCAAAAAACAATTTTTCATAAAATACAAGCATGCAACATTTTTGTACCCCTGTGACAATAGATATTTACCACAGCCACTCACATTTCCAAGCAGTGGTATAAAGAGCATACACAAACATGACACAGTAATTTGTGTTTAATGACAAAACAATTGTGTATAGCTAAGAATGTACTGGATTGCAAACTCAGAATATGGTAGGCTTAAAAAGAAAAAAAGGGTGAACGAATTTGAGAATTTAAAAAAGTAATTCCACTCATCCTTTTCTGGAATGTCCTAGAATCATTGAGCTACCTAGAGCTCTATAGGGAGCATGTAGATACATATACTCACAGATATGCAAGAGGGAAATCAGGGAAGTTTTCACACAAAGCTGTCTCTTCAGATGTGTGTGTGTGTGTGTGTGTGTGTGTGTGTGTGTGTGTGTGTGTGTGTGTATAAATGGGGACATGCACAACTCCTGTTTTGTTTTGTTTGGGTATTTTTGTTTTATTGGGAGTTTTTATTGTTTCTTGTTTGTTTTGACCTTTGCTTTTTTTTCCCCATATTTCTCCTTTTATTGTGAGAGACAGAGTAAGGAATTGAGAAAAAGCACGCAGTTAGATGCACAGTAAGGTGAGGAGGACCTGGAAGGAGTAATGTTATCAAAATATAGTAAAAAAATTATTTTAAAGAAAATATATATTTGTGGTTTTTGCCTTGATTTTAGTTTTTATTTGATTTTAATATTATTTTTGAGAAAAGGAAAAACAAATTTGGGAGGATAGAGAGGTAAGGAGGATCTAGGATGACATGCAGGAGGTAAAAACTTGATTTCCATGTATTGATTTTTAATTTTTATTTATTTTTTTTGAGTTACATTTTATTAACTTTGTATCCTGGGTGTATCCCACTCCCTCATTCCCTCCCAATACCACCCTTCCTCTCTCATCTCCTCCCTGCCCCTTTCCTAGTCCACTGATAGGGGAGGACCTCCTCACATTTTATCTGACCTTGTTTTATCAGGTATCTTCAGGACTGGCTGGAAAGTCCTCCTCTGTGGGCTAGCAGGGCTGCTCCTCCCTTGGGGAGTGGGGAGGAGTTCAGGTCATAAATAGTCCCTGTTCCCCTTAACTAGGGTATCCACTTGGATACTGAGCTACCATGGGCTACATCTGAGCAGAGGTTCTAGGTTATATCCATAGATGGTCCTTGGTTGGAGAAACAGTCTCATATAAGACCCCTGTCCCCAGATATATTTGGTCCTTGTGGAGCTCCTGTCATCTCCAGGTCATATTAACTCCCCCTTTTTTCATGATTCCCTGCACTCTGCTGAAAGTTTGATTATGAGTGTCATTATCTTTTTTGATACACTGCTAGGTAGAGTCTTTCAGAAACCCTTTGTGGTAGGCTCCTGTCCTGTTACTTGTTTTTCCTACATCTAATGCTCATCCCATTTGTCTTTCTAAGTGAGGATTGATCAACTTACCCCGGGTCCTCTTTCTTGTTTATCTTCTTTAGGTGTATATATTTTATTATGTTTATCATATCTTATAAGTCTAAATAAGTGAGTATATACCCTGTGTGTCTTTGGGTACTTCTGGAATACCTCACTCAGGATGATCTTTTCTAGATCCCACCATTTGCCTGCAAATTTCATGATTTCCTCGTTTTTAATTGCTGAGTAGTATTCCATTGTGTAAAAATAACACAATTTCTGTATCCATTCCTCCCTTGATGGACATCTGGGTTGTTTCCAGGTTCTGGCTATTACCAATAAAGCTGCTACAAACATGGTTGAGCAAGTGTCCTTGTTGTGTACTTGAGCATCTTTTGGATATATGCCTAGGGGTGGTATAGCTGGGTCTTGAGGAAGCACTATGCCTAATTGCCATATTTATCACCCTGCACAAAACTAAAGTCCAAGTGGATCAAACACCTCAAAATAAAACCAGATACTCTAACTTGGTTAGAAGAAAAAGTGGGGAAGAGCCTAGAACTCATTGGCACAGGAGACAACTTCTTGAATAGAACACCAACAGCACAGACTCTAAGAGCAACAATCAATAAATCAGACTTCATGAAACTTAAAAGCTTCTGTAAAGCAAAAGACACTGTTGTCAAAACAAAATGGCAGCCTACAGACTGGGAAGGGGTCTTCAACAACCATATATCTGACAGAGGGCTAATATCCAGAATATATAAAGAACTAAAGAAGTTAAAAGGCAGTAAATCAAGCGATCCAATTTAAAAAATGGGGTATGGAGCTAAACAGAGAATTTTCTGCAGAACAATATAGAATGGCAGAGAAACACTTAAAGAGATGCTCGATGTCCTTAGCCATCAGAGAGATGCAAATCAAAACAACCTTGAGATTTCACCTTATACCCATCAAAATGGCTAAAATCAAAAACTCAGGAGACAACACATGCTGGAGAGGTTGTGGAGAAACCTTCCCAAACCTCCTGTACTGCTGATGGGAATGTAAACTGGTACAACCACTTTGGACTTAAATGTATTGTAAGAAAAGAATTTTAAATAAAAAAGTGATTTAAAAGGGAGGAAAATAAGATGTAACATTGTGTGGACAGGGGGGTGTAGATGATCTAGACAGAGCTGGTGGAGGAAATTGTGATCAGAATATGGTGATATAAAATATTTTAATTAAATACATAATGAAATATAAAATATAAACAATAAATAAATAAAATATAAATAAATAATTATACACACATTTTGAACTTTTAGATTTAGAGTCTGTGTTAATTAATGGTGTTTTCATTCATCTTTTTGTGGTTTTTATTTGTTATTTTGTGGTTGTTGATTTTTCTTTTTTTTTTTCAATTTGACCCAAAGCAGAGCCCTTTTAAAAAGAGAGAACTCTCAGTTTCCTCAATTGAGAAATTATTTCTCTCATATTGCCCTATAAGTAAGTCTGTGAGGATTTTTAAAATTAACTTTATTAATTAATTTAGAAGAGCCCAACCTACTGTGAGGAGTGTTATTCCTGAGCAGGTGATCCTAGACTATATAAGAAAGCAGGCTGAGCAAGCCAAGAAGAAAGCTCTTAAGCAGCATTCCTTCATGACTTCTGCTTCATTTCCTTCCTTAATTTCCTTCCCTAGATTTCCTTCAAGATGGGCTCTAACCTGTAAAATGAGATAAATCCTTTTCTTCTTAAGTTGATTTTGGATATTGTGGAGAGCCACTTGTTTGTCAGTCTGCTTTATTATTGAGCTCTCAGTGGAAGAACATGTTTTCACTTTGGCCTTCACCTGGAGTCAGGGATTAGCAGGATGTTTTCCCAGGTTCACTCCCTCTTGTTTGTGTAAGGATCACACAGACAGGTGTAGGAGGTAAACAAGTTTGATTAGTGCATAAACCACTTCATTGTACTGAGGTGCTTTGTTCTGACCATGAAAAGGGATTATGGAATAAACCGGTGTGACAGTTTCTACTGGCAGCCCTCTCAAACAGATACCATGTGTAATGTGTTGGGTTTTTAAGAAATTTTCTTTCAATCTTCACTCCCCACTCAGGAACTGTTTGACTCTGCTGGCGGCCTTTGGCAGGACATGCTCTTTTATCACAACAACAGAAGCAAAGGAGAGCAGATCTTTTTCAGAGCTGGCCATATGCCATTCCTTCACAGTTCTGGGAAACAGTGGAAACTGTGGCTACTCATCAGGGATGAGCTCAGCAGGGTTTGTGGCCAGTGTGATACAGTATATTGTGGGGTTACACTACAGTGTTTAGTGGTTAATGGAACCCACTTGGATACTGAACTGCCATGGGCTACATCTGTGCAGGAGGTCTAGGTTATCTACATTAATGGTCCTTAGTTGTAGTATCAGGCTCAGAAAACACCCCTGTACCCAGATTTTTTTGTTCTGTTGCTCTCCTTGTGGAGCTCCTGCCTGCTCCATGACTTACTATTTCCCCCTTATTTCATAAGATTCCCTGTACTCCTTCACTCTGCCCAAACTTTGATTATAATTCTCAGCATCTGAATCGATACCCTGCAAGGTAGAGGCTTTCAGAGGCCCTCTGTGGTAGGCTCCTGTCCTGTTCCCTGTTTTCTCCCTCTTCTGATGTCCAAACTCTTTGCCTTTCTGAATGAGGATTGATCATCTTAGCCAGAGTACTCCTTCTTGACTAGTTTCTATACCTGTACAGATTTTAGTATGTTTATCCTGTATTATATGTCTAATATCCACTTATGAGTGAGTATATACCCTTTGTGTCTTTTTAATTCTGGGATAACTCACTCAAGATGATTTTCCAGTTCCCACTATTGGGTTGCAAATTTAATAATTTGCTCGTTTTTAATTGCTGAGTAATATACCATTGTGTAAATGTACCACAATTTCTCTATCCATTCCTCAACTCAGGGGCATCTGGGTTGTTTCCAGCTTCTGACTATTACAAATAAAGCTGCTACAAATATGGTTGAGCAAATGTCCTTGTTGTATACTTGAGCATCTTTTGGATATGTGCCTAGGAATGGTATAGCTGGATCTTGAGGAAGCACTATTCCTAATTGTCTGAGAAAGTGCCAGATTGATTTTGAAAGAGGTTGGACAAGTTTACATTCTCACCAGCAGTGGAGGAGAGTTCCCCTTTCTCCACATCCGCTCCAGCATGTACTGTCATTTAAGTGTTTGATCTTAGCCATTCTGATGGGTGTAAGGTGAATTCTCAGAGTTATTTTGATTTGCATTTCCCTGATGACTATGGACATTCAACATTTCTTTAAGTGTTTCTCTGCCATTTGATGTTCCGCTATTGAGAACTCTCTATTTACCTCTGTACCCCATTTTTAAATTGGATTACTTTATTTCTTGCTGCTTAAGTTATTGAGTTCTTTATATATTCTGAATAGTAGGCCTTTGTTGGATGTAGGGTTTATGAAGATTTTTCCCAGTCTGTAGGCTGTCGTTTTGTTCTGATGATAGTGTCCTTTGCTTTAAAGAATCTTTTCTGTTTTGTGAGGTCCCATTTATTGATTGTTGCTCTTAGAGCCTGTGCTGTTGGTGTTC